>PVJO010034235.1:0-11254 GCA_004026905.1 Hystrix cristata | reverse complement strand
GCAGGTCACTTCCAAATAGCTATTGCCAACCTCTTTCTCACCCAGACATTTCACTCGAATTTATTCAAAATGTTTATTATCTCCACTTGTATGATGGAGAGGTCCTGTGTGTGTGTAGAGGAGTCTTAACTACTTTGATTACTACTGTTTGATTGATCTTTTTATTTCTGTGGCCTAGCATAATGCCTAATACACAAAAAGAGCTCTATAAATATTTGTTGAATGATTTATGAAATGAAGTTACATCATCGATAAATTTTAAACCAGAGAATACAAAAAGATAGTTATACTTTCTGAAGGCCTAATTGAATTTTTTATTGTTAACTAAGCTTCAGAGATTTGGAACCATGTTCCTTAAAGTAATCAGTATATAAGCAATAGTTTCTCTTGGTGGCAGGAATCCAAAGGCAGATTTAATAGGATGTCTCTGAGGCTTCTACTTCACTAGAGTCTAAACCTCTGAAGTTTGAGAATTTGCCCCACTTCTATTGCCAATTGAGGCTTGCACATCCTTCAGTAGGAACTTGATAAGTATTTGTGGATTGATAAGACTTGGATTTGATATAATGCAATGATTTGAGAGAGAATAATTAAAGATACTATCACAAATTATTGAATCCTTTTCCTTTAGATTTTGGTTTTGGAATCCACATCTTTTTCTGTAATTTTATAAAACAGGAGATATTTATTCACTGTTGCCATGTGGAGTATTTAATTAATATTTGATACAAATAGAAGTAAAAAAAGATAAAGCTCCCTGTATATCCCAAGACCATGCTGTCAATATAAACCTGAAACCCTGTAGCCTGAAGGCATTGGAATATAGGCATTTTGGAATGTTGCCAGTATCTGTTCTAGTGACAAAGCCTTTAAAGGAATGTGAACAACAGAGCTGTCATAACCCAGAGCACTTAGGATTAAATATTATGATGATATTTTCTTGCAGAACCATTTAGCAACTCCTTGCCTTTGGAAGAAACTGAAAGTTAAATCCGTGAACTTTATGGTCCTACAGTTAGACTACACATCTCTTGCCATTCATCTTTCAAATGGGTCCATGCAAGTACACTCTACCCATAGTAAACCTTGCAGTGTTTTTTGAATTTGACCTTTGTTTCCTACTTTGTGGTTTTTTGCTATTGCTGTCTCCTGCTCACATGGATCTGCTTGCAATGGCTTTTGTTTACTAGTTACTTGACAAGCTTATTCAACAGATATTCACTGACTATCTTCAATGTGTAAGGCATCATGGTATGTAATGTATAATATAAAAAAAATGAATGAGACAGTCTTTGCTGATAAGGAGCATATGATTCAGAAATTCCTCAGTGAATATGTATCTCTTACACTGCTCCTGCAAAATGTCTGGATATGAGAGATACTTGGAAAACATGTAAGGAATGAATAAATAAGTAATGAAATATTGCCATTTATCTACCTTTGTATTACCTTTATTTTGTTGTGTATTCTAAGGAAATGAAACCACTCTCGTGGTTTTAGAATAGCATACAGTAAACACAGATGTCTTAATGGTTAAATTGCACAAATGTTCATTGAGATACCCTTTTATGTGTTTCAAAAATAAATGCTTGTTTTTTGATCATTGTTTTCCCCTTTTTTATTAGTATATGTTTGTGATACACAATAAATACATTCATCGTGTGAAATCCGTACATGTAGAATGTATGTGTATGTAGCTATGTGTGTGGATGTATGTGATATACATATCACATGCTCATTGAATTTTCAAAATTGAATAGAAGTCCGTTTAAGAGAAAGTTCTCTTGCTTCTAGGAATAAGGGCCTAAATTACTTAAGTATGAATGACACCTTAGTCTAAGTACTGATACTATGATCTACCGTCAACAGTTCTTCCCTTTTATGTGAAGGCAGACTGCTGCGGACTGCATCCACCCTCTCAAGAGGAAGCTTCCTTGTCTGTGTTATTTACGTCTCTTAACCCTCTAGGAGCTACACATCGTAGACCTCATTCTCCCCATGTGCACGGGTCTCTTGTCTGGACTTTAAGAAACCCTGTGGACTTTGGGTGGGCGAAGCAGGAGCCAGGCTGCTCTTTTCTGCGCAGGACACTCACATACTGCGCATGCTCAGTGGAGCTGCTTTGAACATCCTGAGCCTTAGCGGAGGCGCGAGAGCAAGTGGCTTGGAGCTGGCCTCGGGAGGTGCCTGACAGGAGAGTGGAGCCTTGTACTGGATGCGGGAGCCCCGCAGAGGAACATTGCGGAACAGAGAACTTGTTACACCTCAGGAAGGCGTCCATGAGCCCCTTGTGAACTGAGTGAGCCTTCCGTCGGGCACTGCTTCTTCACAGGTCTTGTCCCTTTGTGGGTGTCTGTGAAAGCAAAACAGAAAGACGTTTGAGTGTTTTCAGCGTCGTGTCTTGCTGGCATAGTAGGTTTTTTTCTGCTGTCAAAGAGTTATTAAATCGTACTTTGGATTTTTGATGTGATTCACAGAGACGATATCACAGCACGCATTACTTTGTTGTAGTTCAACTGAGCTCAGTTTGAATTGCAGTTGGACGTCAAAGTTAAAATCACAGTCAGGTCATTGTAGTCCAACAAGAACATCTCAGATGAGAGATACGAACCTTCTAGGTATTCGTCAAAGGGGTCCATCAAAATGCCATTTTTTTTTTTTTAATGACATGGCCAAACCAGATGTGAACATAGAGGACATCCATTTTTTACACAGCCACACAAAGTACTGAACAGACAAAAGTTTTAAGAGGCACGCTATTAAATTTTGCATACCTTCTGAGTTTTAGAGTGCATCGGCTGAAGGTGTGGCCTCAGAATACTTTCGCATGCAGAAATTTACTTACAAATTTCTCTTTGACTGGTGGAAATATTTCAACCTTCACTTAACATACTTACTAGAATAATTGTCAAACTTTAGGATGCCAATACATTTCCTAGGAAGTTAGATTAAAATGTGAATACCTGGGCTACTTTTCAGAAACCCTAATTATTCTTTGGAGTTGTTCTGGAATATAACTTACCCAAATGTTGTTAATGAAGATATCCCTAGGCCACATATATGCTGTGGTGGACTTCTTGTGGTCAACTTGAGCCAGAACCCCCAGCTGGACTGAGATGCTGTGGTTCTGGGAGTAGAGGACCCACCTGAGGATTGTTGCTGATGCAACATAAACCAGAGTGGGAGCAGAAGCTAGTAGGCGGGCTGTTTCCCAGGAGAAGCTCTGTTGTGGCTGGTTCTCCTGAAAGGAACTCAACTGTTCTCATTGAGGAAGGAGCTCAGGGTCTTGCTGTCATCGAGGATGGCTGCTGTTGCTTCAAGGGAGCTCTGGTTGTCATCTCTACTGCGAGCAGTGTATCCTGGTTCTAGTAAAGATTTCTTCAACCATCATCTGAAAACAAAGACGTACATGGGACAGTGCCGTGGGCTCCCTTGATTGGTTCTTCCGGGTCTCCAGTGACTAGATGGACATTTGGCACTTCCTGCATTTGGCTTGTGGGTGAATATTGTAACTTATAAATATCCTTTATTAGAGACAAACCATTGTCTCTAGAAAATCTAAGACATGGGCTAAGTAATATTTGGCAGAACAGTACTTCTTTTGTACATTGATTGAATCAGTAATTTTCAGAATTGCTAATATGAAATCACATTGCTTGATTACTCATTATTACTTTCTCTGTTTTCCTTTAGCATTTTTAATTTTGTAATTTCAAGCAAAATCACTGTGTGTGATTGATACTATATCACTTCCATGGAGGATAATTTTGGATCAGCAGGAGCTATCTGTATTTCCTCAGATTTCAGAATGTAACTAACCACATATACACATACTCCTAAAATGGAGAACAAAATTTGTGTGGGACTTCCTATTTATTCTACCACCTAAAAGTGATGCTTACCTGAAAATCAGTAGTGATAATTACATGTAAATAAGCATGGCTTCATCTATTATAATTCCTGTGTGACACCATAGATTTAAATTGTCCTGTAAAAAAAAATACCACAAATATCACAAATTGGGTACAGCATTTTAAAATTCCTCTACTTGCATGACATCATTTGAGATAAAAGAGTAATTAATCATAAATCTAATTATCTAAAATGTGAGCAGTTTTGCTGTAAAATGGGGACTATGCTGTCCCCCCTCAATTAATATCCATATCTTCGAAAAGTCTTGTCCCCTAGTAGCCTCTGAGTCATTAAATTTCACACTTTGGGGATGCTGTATTTATTAAAATGTTTGGAAATAAGTTGTGTTTTTCTCTCCCCCCCTTTCTTCTTCCTCCTCTTCCTCTCTCTCTTTCCCTCTCCCTCTTCTTCATCTTCTACAAGGTTACACTATGCAGCCATGGCTGCTGGTCCCTCATGTCTCAGCCTCCTGAATACTGGGATTGTGGACTTGCACCACCACACCCAGCTCCTTCTGTTTTCACATGTACCTCACACATAATCATGTGGCAGGCATTGCAGGACCTAAGATCTTGTAGTCTGAAGACCATTGCATACCATTGCAACTCTGCCTGCTGGTTAATAAACATCTGATTGTAGTCTAGTGAAGAAAAGATAATGTTTGTAATTATCTTCAGAATATAGGGTGTTTTCCTCAGCTATGTACTACATTCCTCAACTCAAAGCACTATGTTCTTCAGACATTTTTACTAAATATATTGGAGCATAGCAGTGAGCTGTTCAAATATTGTTCATAACTTTGCTAGAAAAAAAGATTAAACTGAAATAACAAGTTGATGATAGAGTTTAGAAAGGTCACTATAGTGCTGAAGAAGAGCATCTAAAAATGCCATTATTTGGGTAGAGAGTGTTGTGTCATCTGTGTTTAAATTGTATTTAGTAATCCAAAAATCAACTGGAGAGATGTAATGTTTATATGAAAGTGATTAATGGAGTTCGTATTTAAGTGTATCTTATCCCCTTTCTAATGGAGAAAGATTTTTAAACTTCCAAACTAGTTTTGTTCCCAGAAAATTTAATTTCTTCACTTCATTCTTCCATTTCTACCTGTGAACATATGTTAAGACTTTTGCATCCACATATGCAGTCCACCCAGTGACTCTTTGAAGAGAGAAGTCAAATCTCTATTCTTACAGAGAAGTTGACCCCTCTGGAAGATTGAGACTGAGCGGAATTTCAGACTGATTCAGAGAATAAAATGTCCCCCAGTTTTAAATTGTAGAGTAGGAAGTATTTCACCTGGAATAATCTGTGCTTAACTGTAATCAGATTCTTCTGATTGTTTCCTGGAAATAGATGGAAAATGTTCTTCAGAACCAGAGCAGAGTAATGAGGATGAGGAACCTGGGTGAAATTTCAGGTTAATTACTCTTTTTAAATGACCATTCATGAGCTGTGTTGAAGACAGAGGTGCTTGCTTATTTGTGAGTCTATGTGACAAAAAATCTGTTTTTCCTTTTTAAAACAGAGGTGAAAGCATTTGCTAATATATGTGAGTATATTTTCAGTATTCCTGAGATTGTATCTCTATCAATGTACATAACATTACCATCAGTGCAATGAAAACTTTGCTTTATTGGTCTTGATAGAACATGCTTTCATTATATAACAGTATTAAATACCTTGTAAATAATTGTTAGCGACAAAATGCTTCCTAATATATTGTTGATGCACTTTTGAGTAATTTGTTTGGGCTACCTCACACCAGAACAGAAGAGCTAGATGGTAACTGTGTAGCACAGAAGCGCCTATGAGGGTATGGCCACATTTCTCAAGTGAGCATCCTAGAATTGTGTAAAAGAAAGAGGGAGAGGGAAAGGGAAAAATAAATAAACATGGGATGAGTGAAGGAGAAAGAAGAAAGAGAACCTGTTATATGTTAACAGGAAAAAAACCTGTTACACCTGCATTATCTTCCTATTGTGAAGTAGTGTTTTAATACATGAGTATGGGATTTACTGAAGGATGGTGGACAAAAGAAAAGTTTGAGCATTAATTCAGGACCAGTGTATGCCAGTGATGATGTGCCAGCCCCTAGACGCCAATGAGCTCCAATGGGCTGTGAGATGCGGCATCTGGTGGCAGCTTCTTGCTTCTGCCTTGGCCTGGGACTAGTAGAAGCCACAGGGCTCTGGAAGGCCTGGGAATCCCAGGAGCTGGCCAGCACAGTGCGGCCCGAGGCACAGGAACACACCCTAGGTTCTTGCTTCTGGTCCTTCCGTTATTTCACCTGTTAGGAAGAAAGGAGTCTGCCCTGTAACCGGCATATCTTTGTCAGCCTTGTTTTCTTCCTCTGATGCTTCGTTTACTGCAGTGCTGCCCGGCCCGAGGAGGCGAGGGGGCCGGCTGTGGCTTGCTGCTCTGTCCTTGAGAAGCAGAAGATCAGCGCCCCGCCTTGGGGAGAATGGGCTTAACTTCACTCCTCTGCTGCGGAGGAGTGTGATCAGGACATCCCAAATGACAGGACAGCAGTTGACACAATAGAGCCCGTCACCAGTAGGAAACAAACGTGTGCACAAGATGGGAAAGAGAGAAACCCACTAAATGAAGTAAATCACATGGCGCCAGCTAGATGACTGTCCTGTCAAAGTAGGCAGTGTGTTCAAGTGAAGGAAGAGATAGTATCTATAACACGGAGAGGCTCAAAACAGCAAAAACTTTGCATTCTGCTGAGAGGGAGCATGTTCCAACTGCAGGACAGAGATTTGCAGAAACACTCAATAGTAACGGTTACCTAAAAATTCTTTACAATATTGATACCTAGAATATCCTTTTTAAGAAGAGCATTGATAACTCTCACCGTAATGCTGAACAAAGACCAAAGCCTCAGTGGGACATTTTCTCTTACCTACTTTTACCACTTTATCTTTATTTAAGGAAATTAATTTCAGGTCCTTTATGGCAAGAGCTTTGTAGTACAGATATGCTTCATTTGTTTACATATATATCTCTGTATGTGTATCTATCAACAGATAAATATTGTTATGGTTTCTATCCAGATGCCCCCACAAACCTTGTGCACTCACAGGCAGGGCTTTTGGAAGGTGATTGAATCGTGGGGACATTATAGCTAAATGTGTTGTTAGAAAGAGGGGTGTGGTTACAAGAGGTGGGTTACTAGGGGTATGACCTGGTGCGGTTGGTGACCCTCCTAGGTTCCTCTCTTAGCTCTCTGGTTCTTGGAGAGGGCCAACTATAGACTGAAACCACTAAAAAAGTGAACCAAAATAAATCTCTGCTTCTTTAATTCATAAGTGCAGAAAAAGTCTCTCGCTTCCCCCCTCCACCCTAATAGTCTTATGGGCAATAATAATAAATCAATATTTATTAAACATTTTCATGGTAAACATTTCACATGCCCAATCTCATACAGTCCTTATCATATTCCTGTGAAAAAGGCATTCCTTTCATTTTTTGCATTTGAGGGAAATTAGGATCAGAGATTGAGTAACTTGCCCAAATCTGTAAGCTGAAGTGGGGTGCGGCAGCATTCAGGCAAGACCCGTCTGACTTCCCTGGTTCTATTTTGACTATGTGTTGGCACATGTTTCCACGTACTGTGATTGTAATCTGAGAAGGAAGTTTAAATAATTTCCTAGACTGAGAAAATTCCTCTGCATTTTATTTCTGTGTTGAACACTACAGTATTAAGTATTTTTCTTTAAGAATTGCTTCCTTGCTTTATTTTAAGTTTTAATTTCCATTTAACATGAGAATCCTGGTATGCTCTGATATAATCTTTGAAAACATGATGTGATCTTTTCCAATAGAACCAAAGTCCATTTGGGTTCTATTGAAGAACTCTTTCTAATGCCCTGAAATATGTTGTTCTCAAGGAGTTCCAGTAAAAGTTACTGAGTTTCAAAGTAACCAAATGAATTCAATCTTAAAGTATAGCATCTCGGGCTGGGGATTTAGCTCAGTGGTTACAGTGCCTGCTTAGCAAGCACAAGGCCCAGAGTTCGATCCCCAGTACCCCCCCCCAAAAAAAATAAAGTACAGCATCTCCAACTATATGCCCTGCCTACCACAATTAGTCCCATACTTCCAGTACTGTATTTTATAATGCTTGCCATCAAAATGGTTAACATCTTATCAAGGTAAATGGCATACAAGTCCAAATCACTATCTCATTACACTAACTTGTGTATCTGTGTTTCTGTTATCCGGGGACTTCTTAGGAGTCAGCAAACTTCTGCCTTTCTGATTCCTCATTTCTGTTGGCTCACTCACAGATAGATTTGCCATATAGATGAGGGGGCTTCAGTTGTGTACCCCCTCACTTGCACGAGTTTTTCAAAATTTGTCAAAACAAGATATTTTAATTAGATTGCTATGTGGATTCAGAGTTTAGTAATTTTGTTTCTTTGTTTTTAAATAGGGCTCCCCGATTTTTAAATATTTAACCTCAGAAAACCTAAATTTTTTTTGCTGGTACCTTTTGTTGAATAATTAAATAAAGGAAATCAAAGCCAAGAGGAGGAATACATGTATCATCACTGTGTTTTAACATGAAAAATTAGTATTTCTGGCAAAAATTTTCCATAAGCCACCAGCAGCAGGCACTAACATATTATCATCAAGTAATAATGTCTGTGTGTTTAGAAACCTCTTATACAAAGCTCTTTAACTGGATCTGCCAGCCCTTAAGTTCATGTTTTATTCATTTATTTTTTGTTTTGGGTGCCTGGGATCTATAACTCAGGGCCTTGTGTTTGCTAGGCAAGCGCTCTACCACTAAACTAAATCCCGAACCCCTCTTTGCTTAAGTCTAATCTCCAGGCAAAATGATTGGTATTCAGATGTTGACAGTTGTGCTATTTGTAGAAAGGGTTATTAAAGTCAGTAGTTAAAAAGGAAAGGAAACCAGAACACATACCAACCCAGTAGCTTGCTTGCGATGGGAGTATGTGGACTCTGGTGTCTGCTGAAGCCCTAGAATGCTGAATCCATTCCTTACAGTGTGGTGTGTACAGGGCATTTGAATAAGCTTGACCTTATTTGGTAAACAAGAAATATAAAACCAAGTAGAATTGATAATGTTGTTGGCCTCAAATGATGAACATTTTCCCTTCTTCCTCTGTTCTCTTCCCTTCTTCTCACTTTACTTGTCTTTTTTCTTTCCTTTCATTTCTTTTTTTTATTATTATTGCAGGTGTTTAATATCATCCAACTGCCATAAAACTAAAGCTTTTTTTAAAAACTTGAACTGAGCTGCCTCTAAACACAAGATGAAAATGTGGTTGCTGCTCAGTCATCTCCTGTTCGTATCATTCACAAGCTGTCTAGCCGGTAAGAAACCTCCTTTCTATATTCTCCTTAAATTATGGCAACATAATCAGTGTGCTTTCCATTTCATTAGATCAGTCATGTGAAGTTAGAATTCATAATTTATTTTGACATTTGAATCAGAAAAGTAAATAAATTTTGTATGTTAAGGTTTGCCCTAATTTTTAAAATTTTTGCTTTCCGTTAAAAACTGAGATGGAGTCAACCTTACGTACTATTATGGCAGTGAATGTTTAAAATTTGGATTGGGGGTGTATCTCTGGTGTTGGCCTTTGTCTACTCCTGGAAGTACATACTTCCAGTAGAACAGTGAATTACAACTCAATGTAATTGAATATGGAGTTGGAAAAGATACGCTACACCTCACCATTATATAGCATTTTCACTATCCAGATACCATAAACTAATGTAACTTCAGTAAGTAATAATAAAATGTGATAAGAAAGACACTGAGAAGTAATGGATTTTAAACACATATTCTATTTACTCTTAACATATTTATTTATTTGTATATTGATGTATTTTTAACTCTAGCCATGTTTAATAATTCACAAAATTCCTGAAAATTAATAATCGCTTTTTAAGAGGTATTACAACTGGTTCCAACACACTATTGAATCTTCCAGATCTTTCACCAGTTTAGTCAATCTTTAGGAAACCATATTTAAAATAACATACAACGTATGTAGGCAGAAGAAGAGCGATGAAACAATTTTGAGAGTCCTCTGGTTTAGCACAAATATAGTATTACATTTCTGTCTTTCAAAGACAAATACAAAGCATTCAGAGATATTTCCTTTAAGGGGAGGTACATTATATTTTTATTTGAATATAGTGTATTTCCTAACAATCAGTTTTTTTGATACCTTCATCAACAACTTTAATTCAGTTAGGTGCTTGTTGAACTGCCGTCTCATCCCGACAGAGATGTTTTGTCCTGTTGTACAACAGTCTCTGCTGATTACATTATGATAAACCTGATTAATATTCTGTTGAATTTCTTATTTATTTTCAGGAAAATAAAAAAATAGTATTTTATTTTCAGTGGTAAGTTTTATTATGTTGAATCTAGGTTCCAAACAGGACCAATTCATTGGTACTTAAATTTTTTCAGCATTCATAAATATATATTTTTAGCCACAACAATTATGCATATACAATTATATGTAATATAAATAACAAAAATGTTGGCAAAATTACTGTAGTAAAGTCTTATATTTATGAATGAGATGAAACAAAAATTTATTAGGTAACAAAAATTTGTAATAATTTTATTGGCTGAAAAATGTAGGGCTCAACTATAAAATATAAATACCTGTGCAGATGTGACGATATTTCCGTTTTAACAGTGAGGGTCCAGGGCCACCATATTGACTAGTTTCTCGGTTATTTGAGAAGTGTTTGAAACCACTAAAAGACTTGCTTTGGGACCAAATGTTTTTTTCTTTTATTTTTAGAGTTTACCTGGCACAGAAGATATGGTCATGGAGGTACGTAGTTGCAAGGGTACATCTTTGAAATATCTTAGATTAAATTTTACTTTCTGCTTTACACTATCATCTCTCTGAACTTGAAGGCAAATAACTAATGTTAGACCACTTAGAAACTTGGTAAGATTGTTTTTTTGAGATTGCAAGACAACTTGTTTGATTACTGTAGTAGGATTGTGGTCAGTGGAAAATGTTCAGTGTGTGTTCCTTTCATGCTTGGTAACAGTGCTATACTAGCAAATTTTGAAGCAATATTGTAACTAGTGTGACTATCTAACTTAGTTTTGAAAGCCTCTTTTCTTGCTGTGAGAGAGAGCTAAAGTTAGTTAAGCTGGAACTTTAAGATTCAGTTCAACTAGGAGTGTACAGATGTTGAAAAATGTATTCTTTCAGATGTATTGACTATAATGAACAATTCCGCTCACTGACAGTCTACCATGACTACTGAAACATTCTTGCAGAAATTGAGGCAGCATGGTATACTGAAAAAAAAAATACAAAGT
>PVJO010034234.1:0-11193 GCA_004026905.1 Hystrix cristata | reverse complement strand
TCTGGTGTCCAGTGCAGTGTCCCGCACAGTGGGCACGCAGTATATGCCGGTAGGAAACATGATGGCGGCACAGGGCTCTTTCTTACCGCTGCAGGTGATTGAGCTCCCTCTTTTGGTAAACTTGTATCTCAGACCTTTTGTGCCACATCCACGTTTCATCAGACGGCTGTAGCAGCAGTCATGCTTGACACAGCACCTGGTAGGAGGACATTCTGTTAGAGTTGCCTTCTCACAGCCTTAAGGGACCTGGTGTCCCAGGATACCCCTCCTATGACCTTGGACAGAGACTCAAGGACTTACAATAGTCTAGTGCAGAGTTCTCAACATGCTGGCTGCTTTTCCAGCAGGGACCTTTGAGCCATTGGGCATCAGCTCTGTCCTACAACTCCCAACCCTGCCAGGGCTGGAATGAGCAGAGGGCAAGCAAGGCTGGGGAGGCCTCACCAATCTGTTGCATCCTTGGGGGCTCCTCTGCCACCCACGCCACAGTGACATCCGTAGGCGCCATAACTTGTAAGTGCATTCTTTCCTGTCTTGAATCGGATCATATCTGAGAATTCTATCAAACTTCCAAGGACCGGAGGCAAGCCTGGAAGGAAATCGCCTGTGGATGAGGTGTGGAGGCCTCCTCTCTGCTTCTCTCCCTCCCTACAAGTGTCTTCTCTGGGCTTCCTACCGAGAGAAGACTGCTCCAGTGGGAAGGAAAGCGGAGGTCGGGTGCTCACCCCACCGTGCTGCTCCCCCTGTGCCCAGAGACCGGGGTCATTTCTTACCAGAGACAATGGCCACCAGCAGCAGCAGGAAGGGCTTCATGCTGAGAGCTCTGTGGAGGACAGGTACACACTCGCTGGCCTGGACTCTTCTCCCAGCTGGTCCCAGCTTCTGCCTTGGTGCTTAGCCCGCTGCCCAGCTCCACCCTGGAGCACACAGATGTGCCTTTCACCCAGGCCACGTCTAGGCAGAGCACCTCTGTCACACACTAGGGTGTGTAGAGTGACCTGCAACAACGCACCCACACACACGCCACCTCCCGACCCTTCTCAGTTCTGTGGGGTGGTGTCACACATACGCAGCCTCAGACCCTTGGAGACATCACATGATATGGCCTCCCCTTTTCCTCATCAGCCGAAGGATTCCTAGGAGGGTGGAAGGATGTTTATCCCACAAAACTGGGAGCTTTCTGAGGTCAGAGGATGTGTCCCCCTCCCTTTCACTAGACATGTCTTGGCTGTCACTGCACTGTCCGTATTTAAGTCCTGGGAATTTCGTTGCTAGAGTCTGATCCCCAATATTTTTCTCCTGAAATAAAGCAGCACCCTCCCTTTGCAAGCTTTTCCAACCCCATGCCATCTGCAAATGCAAATACATACACTCACACACACACACACACACAGATATAGCCCCCTAGTGAACTCCCCACTACTTCACACATCCTTGTATTCATAAAGCTCACAAACACAACCCTCACAAACCCACTAACTCGCCTGCACACTCATACTTTCTTGTACATACCAAATTGTGCTGTCATACGGTGCACACGTGGGTCGGCCACACATACACCCACAGAAATGCACAACAGGACAACTCTGAAAGGCAGCAAATGAGCAGACACTCTAATACTCTTGACTGGACATTCATTTCTAGGTATTTACCTCTCAGAGGACGCTGTAGTTGATACTGCCAAGTGACTATCTTATTCTCCTGAATTCCAGCTGCTTTTAAATAGCTACCCCATCCGGGAGGCTGGGGGAACTGGTGAAGCTTCTGGTTGAGGGCTAGCCAGCTGGGATGTGGCCAGTTGGTGGACTCAAAGATTAGCACGCCCATATCCTTCGGCGATCCCTTGTTTTTCCCGCTCATCAGCTGGCAGGACAAAGATGAGTATTGGAAAATCTTTCATTCTATGAACTGTGCCAAAATAAATTTCAGGACATTTTGAAGCCTTTCCCATGGCTTAGCTCCTGACTGGGTAAATTTCCATAACCAGCTCTGGGTGTGGCCACCAGTCAGTCACTTCTCTGCATCTAGTTCCACGGTGGACAAAGACCATGTGCTCTGACAGGCTGCGGGCTCATCTACGCAGCAAATGGGATGGTTATTGGGCAAGTATTGCTCCTTTCTTCTGCTAGCCATGGCATCTGAGCCTCGAAAAGAACATTGAGTGATATGCATTCATTCCACCCATTAAACATTCATTCACAGGAAATGCATCCTAAGCTTCCACAAAGTCCCATGCAGACCTTTTGGGAGATGGTGCAGACTGTCCACTACCCCTGCTCTTGGGATCCCTGCAGTCCAGCAGCAAAACCGTTGAATGGTCGGATTCCTTTCTGTAATCTAACTGGAGCCAGTGCCTCAGTCTCTTTTTCCTTTTCATTCTTCTTCTCTGTCATCCCTAGCAAGTTTCTAATCCCGGGAATCCAAGGGCTATCACTGACCTTAAGGTGGAAACTGCTGCTTCCACCTTAGCCCTGGTCCTCCTGTGTTTGGAGACAGGCCAGGTAAAGCTCCCCTAAGTTATTGCTTCTTTACTCTTTTGGCTTTACAAACACAGTGACTCCAGCTTTAATTCCTAAAGTAAATATCTGTTTTTTCCTCTCTAACCTGTAGTGAGAATTTAGCTTCCACGGGTTGACAGAAACACCCCCAACCCCAGTCCTAAAACATTACCGCTGAGCCTTGGGCACTTGTGAACATTTCGTCTTGGCCACACTCTCTAGCCCCTTGCAGGTGAGCGGTCCTGAGCTTGCTTCCCATGTGCGCATCAATGTGACTGATCTCTTCCGGGCTGAGACCAGGAAAAACCAGGGGCAGCTCCCAGCCCTTCGTGGCCCTCACAGTGGAGTTGGAAGCAGTCTGTGTGCCGAGTTGTGGCACAGAGCATGGCTGTCCCGGAAAGTCCTTCTGCCCTCAGTGGACTAAGCAGGATTGAGAAACAAACATTTGCTATAGTAAGTCACTAATAGTTCAGATTGGTAGTTATTTCAGCATCATCCAGTCTATCCTAAGAGCTGTTCAGGCGGCTTTCCTTTTGTAAGAAGTAAAAATATTTTAATTTGTCCATATTTCATTAAGCACTCTAATAAGCCCTTATTCACAGAATTAACTGGATTGGAGAGCAGACACAGCCACTCAGGCTGTAAAATGGCTCACACCAGAGATAAGGTACTGGAGTAAGGCATAATCGCTGGACAAGTTTTGTGAATTACAGTCCTGAGAAGCCAAAAAGTCATAAATAACTATCCCAAAAATGCACAGAGGGAGGAAAGGGCACAAAGAGAGGAGGGAGAAGGAAGTAGAAAGTATTGGCTAGGACAGACTCCAAACCCCAGATACCAGGCCACAGGAGATGGAGAGAGGGATCATGTGAGTTAGGAATAAGAGTACAGTACACAGCATCTCAGCTGGTGTCTGCCTGTTGGATCAGACACCCTGGCTTGCAAGACTGACTGCATCAAAGCCTCACTTAACCTGTGCTTTCTGCCTCTGGAGTCCAATTTTTTGGGGAGTCTGGATGAGTAAATCCATTTCTCACACCTTTTAGAAACAGAATTTACTTGAAGTGGTAGGCCTGTATTAGTGGTTGAATTGCGTTTAAGTCCCGGTAACTTGTCATGAGGCTTTATTTGAAAATAGGGCGATTGCAGATATAATTGAGTTAAAATGAGGCCATTAGGATGGTCCCTAACCCCAAGTGACTGGTGCCTTTTAAATAAGGGGAAATTTGGCCAACCATGGTGGTACATGCCTATAATCCTTGGAGACTGAGGCAGGAGGATCACAATTTTGAGGTCAGCCTGGGCTAGGCAGGGAGTTCCAGTCCAGTCTGGACTACAGAGTGAGATCTTGTCTCAAAAAAAAAAATAAAAAGAGGAAATTTGGATTGAGAGACATTACAGAGGGAGGATGCCATATAAAGGCGAAGGCAGAGATCAGGGTGATGTCTCCACGAGCTAAGGTGACCAATAGTGGCAGAAACCACTAGAAAGTAGGAGAAAGGCAGGGAACAGGTTCTCCATCTCAGCTCTCCGAAGAACTAAGCATGCAGGCGCCTTTTACCTCTGACTCCAGAACCTTAAGACAATAAACTTCTATTCCTTAAGCCGCTCAGTTGATGGACCTTACTCTCACGGTCACTGGACAGTGTCTGAGTAGCTCCCTCAAAGAGGAGATGGTGACCTCAACTCACTCTGGATAGGCTCTGGACATAACCACAGAAAAGCCTTTCAGGATGCACCAGTGAGAGGCACACACTGACTTATTAAGCAGGGTTAGAGAGTAAGAGAAAATAGGGAAGGAACTTCGGCTTGATGGAACACAACACTGATAAAAAGAATAAGAGCTTATAAACCAGCTTATAAGGAGTTGGGGTGGGATAGGATACAGTTAATCATCTCAGTTCTGGATTTGCAAGATGGCTCCAGGAGAAATTTCTGGTTTCTTAACGTGGTTTCTGTTTCAGCTTGGGGTAGTCTCAGTTTTGTGGAGGCTCAGCTGGAGTCCAAGGTGATTGGAAATTTAGGCCAGTGACTGGAGACTTGTGAGCACTTGTTGATAGCTGAATGCTCCTGTAAATCTCTTATCTTGGTGTTGTCAGTCTTGAAAGCGGATGAAATAGGTTATATAAATTTAGGACTAATCAGTCCTGAATTGTCACCGTTTAGACAGACATTCCCGAAGTGCTTCACATGATTATATAAAGAGCTAAGGAGAGATCTGGTCTAAGAAAATAGAGGACACAGACACAAAGTGAAAGTCAAGACTTCTTCCACTTTTAGTTAATTATCAGGTGTCCGTGTCACCAGTACAAGGCCACAGCAAACCAACACAGCCCCCAAAGATCTCTGTGGGCCTGTGTTCTCCTCAGTCCAGAGTCCCCTCCTATAGCAGCTGACTAATTATAAGTCAGAGTTCAGAGTTCTCAGCCCCTGAGGTGGACCATCATCACCTTCCGTTCAACACCCCAGCTGCAGGAGCACTTGTTACTATAACCAGCAGAACTGCCCCAGCCTTGCACATATCTTGGTGGCCCCAGCACCAGGTCCAGGCTCTGCGGGACACTGCTTCAATGCTCAAGGACTTTGGTAATGTCAGACGAGTCCTCTCTGCTTCTCATCTTCTCAGAATTGGGGGCTGGAGGGGGGATTCAAAGTCTGTGATTTTGACTCTTTTTCATCTTCCTCATCCATTGTCTAATCTAAGCCCTTGATCATCAGTGAACAAAACAAAATCTACTTAAACTGGAGTAGACAAGAAACTATGTGAGGTAGACAAAAACCAGAATGTTGCCTGATGGACATAGATGGAAATGTTCTCAACAAAAAAACTAGCAAATCAAATCTACACTTGATCTTAGCCAAGAAGCAAATCAAATCTAATAGATCAATCATTCCTGTGATTAAGTGGGATTCATCTTGGTGGTGCAAGGATGATTTTGCACTTGTGACTCAATCATATCAACAAAATAAAACCAAAAATCATATGATCATCTCCATATAGTGCAAAAAAATTTTGAAAAGATTCGATATCCATTCATCATAAAAATTCTCAATAATTTAGGTATAGAAGGAACATGTCTCAAAAAAAACTAAAGAATATATATGAAAAACCCACAGTAAATATCATGCTGAATGGGGTAAAGCAGAAAGTGTTTCTTCTTAAGACCTGGAGCAAGACAAGGATATTCACTTGCACCACTTTTATTTACTCTAATATTGTAAATCTTAGCAAGGGCAATTAGACAAGAGAAAGAAATTAAGGCATACAAGTTGGAAAGGAAGATGTCAAACTATCCATGTTTGCAGGTGACAATATTTTTACTGGTACATGTTTGCAATACATAATGGGTACATTCATCATGGGTGGTTGTACATGTACACATGGCATCTTAAGCATTTATACTTCTCCCACCCACACACACTCCCCTCGCCCACCATCTCTAGATCCCTTTCACATCTCTGTCCTATTATCTATTTTTTTAATTTTGCTCTTCAAATTATTTATATTACATTAACTCCAAAACCCCCAAATAACACAATCAATAAATAAACAAATGAATGAAATAAGCACTTCTCAAAAGAAGTACAAATGGCTTACGGTACAAAAATGGTGAGCATCTTTCATCACTAGGAAGACACAAACCAAAACTACATTTGAGATTCTGCCTCACTCCAGTCAGAATGGCTATCCTCAAGGACACAAAAAACAATGGATGCTGGTGAGGATATTAGGGGGAAAATCCTTCTATACTGTTAGTAGGAGTTCAAATAGTACAGACATTACAGAAATTAATCTGGAGATTCCTCAAAAAAACTAAAAATAGAAATACCATTTGATCCAGCTGTGCCATTCCTTGTTAGAGTTCCAAAAGAAACAGACAGTGTTATTCACAATAGCTAAGCTATGGAAACAGTCTAGATGCCCATCAACAGATGAGTGGATAGAGAAAATGTGGAATATATACACAATTATATATTATTCAGCTTTAAAGAAAAACAATGTCACATCATTTGTAGGAAAATGGATGGAACTGGAGACCATGATGTTAAGTACAATAAACTAGATTCACAAAATTAATTATCACACATTTTCTCTTATATGAGAAATCTAAAAAAATGAATAAGATAAAGGAGAGATGACAAAAAACTAGAAGGTAGATTTTTAGAGATGGGGAAGGAGGAAGAAAGGGAGGAGGAACAACAGTGTTGAAAATAAACAAAATATGTTATAAGCATATACCAATATACCAAAATGAACCTCATTCTTCCACATTACTACTGTGTCTTTTAATCTGAAATTAATTTGATATTTTTCTAGCTAACTGGTAACTGGTCACTGATTTTCAATTTAATTCCAATGTGGTCTGAGAGTGTACATGTATGATTTATATTTTTTTCAATTTGTTGAAGTGTCTTTTACAACCCAGAATATGGTCTATGCTGGTGAACGTCCTATGTGAACTTGAGAAGAGTGTGTCATCTGCTGTTTGGGGTGAAGTACTCTATCATTGTCACTGGGATCCTGTTGTTTAATGGTGCTATTCAGTTCAACTATGTTCTTATTAATTCTCTGCCTGCTGGCTCCATCCCTTATCAAGAGAGAGGCACATCTTTAACTATAATAGTGAATTTTTTTATTTCTCCTTTCCATTCTATTAGTTTTGGCCTTACATTTTGATTCTTTGTTGTGAGTGCATACACATTAAGGAATGTTATGTCTTATTAAAGAATTGAGCTGGGCACAGTGACACATGCTTGTAATCCCAGATACAAGAGGCAGGAGGCTGAGGCAGGAGGTTCATGAGTTGTAGGTCAGCCTGGACAGTGAGACCTCCGCTCAATATAAAAAAATAAATAAAATTTTAAAAAGAGCTGAGGATATAGCTTAGTGTGAGGCCCTGGAATCCATCCCCAGTACCACCAGTTTAAAAAAAAAATTGCTCTTGATCATTGTGCAAATGCTGTCTTTATCCCTGATAATTTCCTTCACTCTGAAGTATGTTCTGCCTAAAATTACTATAGCTGCTTCTGTTTATTTCAATTAGTGTCAGCATGGTGCACCTTTCTCTATCTCTTTACTTTTAATCTGTATATGTCTTATAATCTAAAGTAGGTTTCTTGTAAACAGTACAGCTGGTCTCTCTTGCAGCTAAGCTGCAAAAGAAGATTCAAATTCTGCAAATGAGGTTCAGTCATACGAGGCTTGAATCCAGAACTGATTTGATGGGAGGGGTGCAGAAATCTAGTTTGTGGGTGCAGTGTTGAGTTAGTTTGCAGTCTCAGCTCTAGTCGTAGACCTTGACTCGACCAGTTGTTTTCGAGATTGCGCTGGGAGTAGCAGTTCCTTCTGTGACTTCACTGGGAGGTTAAAGAAGAATCTTTTTACTAGAATGCACAAAATTGGTTCAGTGAAACCGGATGTAAAGATTACTACATGGCCATTCTATCCTGTGCTTATCGGATAGATTTGTTTGAGTTTTGAAATCAGAGCTGAGTGAATGGGAAAATGGGCAGGGCTTGGGGGGCTGATTTGCTGCTGTAGGTTGTAGTGATGGAAGCCTGATTCTGGTAATCGAAGCTTGAACAACAGTTTTGTGATTTGATGAGCAGCTCTCGGTCATGCAGAAACAGTAGTTTCCTCGACAGACCAGCTCTTTATGTGACTCTGAAAATCTTTTCTGGAAACGCAACCTCAGACCTGCTTTTCTGCTATCCACAATGACTCTATAGGATGCACTACCTTGCTGTGCATATTTCTTCTCACATCTAACCTGGCTGGTGCCCTAAGAATAGCTTGTTGGGGGCATTCTAAGCACAGGGAGCGGTAAATACTTTGGCCATATACAAAGAGGAATGGGATATCACTGGAGGGAGTGAGAAAAGATCAGTCTGCCACAACAGAGAGGGCAGATGCAGGCAAAGAGGTCTGCAGGGATCAGATTACTGTCAGCCTCTGGCCTTCCTGGCCCAGCCAATAGCACCATACAACCGTGCTTCAAAGGTAGAATATTGTTGGCCAGCTCCTATCATCAACAACTCAGAGACTGTAGAACAGAGGCAAGATTAGGCTGGATGTGAAGGCAACCTCCTTCCTAGAGAGGGTTTTAAAACCCACAGGCAACCACTGGCCAGTGTTGGAATGACCTTTAGGAAGAGGCCCACAGTCCCATTGGGGGTTGAATGGAGCAAGTGTTCCACCGTGGCGGGAGGCTGGACTGGACAGCCCTCCCTGGGCTATTCTGGCCTCTTTTCCAGGCTGACCACCTCTCCTAATTGCTCTGACCTATCCCTGAGATTTGACTCAAAATACAAATATATCCACCTCTCTATCATTTCCAGAGAGCACATTTATTTGTTTCCATTTTAAAAAACTGTTGCTCCAGGATAGTAATCTCGCATCTGCTCTTCTGTGGCCTGACGGTGCCAGTCATATTAGAAATCTCTGGGCACAATTATGAATGTGGGCCCATTTGAAATTAACAGAGCCTAGTAGAATCTGTTTCCACACATCTTAGTTCAAGGAACTGCCCTACGGACAGGCCACTTCCAGTTCTTCCTTCAGAAAGTCAGCCCGCAATTTTTTGTAAATCATTGCATATATTTGTACATTTATATTCATGTGTCTAGTGGGGCCTCAAACAAGGAAAACCCCAAAGTCTGGACAGGCTGTATCCCACTATCCCCAAAGAGTTCCAAAGACCAGCAGTAATCCTCAGCCGAGGTCAGCAGTGGAGATGGTAGCACTCCGCAGCAGCAGTAACCTGGCAATGTCTGACAGTGACAGAGACCGGTGGCAGCAATTGGTAGCCTGAGTTCAGAGCCATAACACGGAGGTCTGAGGGCTGTAGGGCCTTGGAGCCCCAGAAGAATCAGGGCCATTAGTGTCCCTGGCCTGCAGTGGCTAGCAGAGCTGCACTTTGCCAATTCGTAACTTCCAGGTAACAATCTGGCCTATGTGGTACTGCTACTAAAAATGGTTGAGCTGATAATCACACGGAAGCAATCAGACAAACTCAAATTGAGAGGCATTGAGCAAGGAAACTGGCTTGGATTCAAATGTCCATGTCACAAAAAAAAAAAAAAGTTTCTAGATTAAAGGAGACTAAAGGGGCAAAGTAACTAAATGCAAGGCCTGATTTCTGGACTGGGAAAAAGGAAATAAATTGGACATAAAGGATAGGAATTGTTTGGAAATTAGGTGTCTGTAACCTACCCTTAAAAAATGTGTGTGTGTGTGTATGTGTGTGTATATGTGTGTGTGTGTGTTACAGAGAGAAGGAGAAAGGAAGACAGACAGACAGAAGCAAAGCAATTATGGCAAAATGAAAACAATTGATGAATTGAAATGTTGTAGTATTCATCTTGGAAATTCTCAGTAGATTTAAAATTTTTCAGAGTAAAATTTTGGGGAAAATGTAATTATGCCCACATCTTATACTTTTCAGTAGGTATCTTAGACTAAATCAGATCTAGAAATATCGATATGGATACAGTTAACAAAGCAAGTTACGGTAACTATTATTCCATTCGGGTGCAGTGAAAAACAAACAAAAAAAGGTGGTTATACATCACTTAGGGATATGCATATGATATAGGAGAATCACGTCTGGACAGAATACTCATCAATTTCCCCATCTGGTTATCCTGTAGCAGGAAAGAAAGAAAATTGGAAGTAGGTGGGAGAGGGAGTCAGATTGACTGTCAATCTGAAAGCTTTGGTTCTTTATTTATTTATTTATTTATTTATTTATTTATTTTTTGTGGTGCCGGGGATCGAACTCAGGCCCTTGTGCTTGCAAGGCAAGCACTCTAATCACTGCGCTAAATCCCCAGCCCCGCTTTGGTTCTTTAAAAAAAAAAAAAAAAAAAAAGCAAAAGGAAAAGCCAATATAGACAGAAGTGAAAAGAAAGGAACATAGAAACTATTCTTAACAGTTATATTTAGTGAACTATGAGCAAGTTTCACTCTTGACTACACACATTTCTAGATTGTTTTTTAAGGTTCCTTCTCCCTCTCCCCCGACCACGAGAAAGAAAAGTAGCTAAAAGGAAAAGAGGTAACATCTGTATTGCATCAAGATCTCTATCCAACTAGATGCTGCCGGTCTGAAAAACACTGAATCCTTGTAAGGTTTCAGAGCTTCCGGTTAGCTGGGGACTTTTGGGCAACCTGTCTGAACACTGATTCTCCCTTGGAGTTAATGTCTGTGGTACACAGAATAAATCAAGTGTTGTGCTTAGCACAGTGCCTTGCACATGGTGAGCACCAAATAAGTGTTAATTACCGTCATTGTGATGGTTGCCCTTGCTATTATTATTCCTGGCAAGCTCTGGCTGGCTGGGCAGGGAGCTGCTGTCTTCCACCTAATGCTCTGGGCTTATTCATTCCTCCCTCCTGTAGTGTTTTTGGTTGTATGCTCACATGCTGTCTCTCCAGAACTAAACCCCAAGCTCTCCAAGAGGAAGGACTCAGCAAATAATTTCCAAATGAATGACCAGCACATTCCTGGTCTCCACTCTTAAAACTCACTTCCAGAAGTATGTTTGCTTCTGTAACGGCTGCAGTCACTTGTTTTCCTAGAGCCTGGGCTTCCGGTCCCCAGGCTCTGGTCCTGGACATCTAGTACCCAGGCTCTGTGTTCATGACCCCCTCGCTGCCAAGCCTGAGGAACCCCAATCCTCCGATAGCCAGGAC
>PVJO010034233.1:0-11198 GCA_004026905.1 Hystrix cristata | reverse complement strand
TACTCTACATAGAAGACCCAAAAAACTCCACCAAAAAACTACTGGATTTAATAACTAAATTCAGTTGTGTTGCTGGATACAAAGTCAACACCCAAAAATCAATAGCATTCCTATACACAAACAATACACCTACCGAAAAAGAAATAACAAAAGATATACCTTTCACTATTGCACACAAAAAAATAAAATACTTAGGAATTTATCTAACAAAAGAAGTAAAAGACCTTTACATTGAAAACTACAGCACCCTAAAAAAAGAAATTGAAAAGGTCTAATAACATTTGTAACTAGCTGGCCCTTAGGATTTTCAGCAGGGGTCAGTGACTGGAGAATTTCCCTGTATGTCAGATTTAAAATATTATTATTCGTATCTCTAGTTATGTCCTCCTGTTGCTCCTGTTGTTGGATGTTCAAGACCGAGTTAAGTTGGGACCGTTGTCAACCATAATGATTTATCTCCCAATATGTCAAGGTCAGTCAAGTCTCCTCAGGCATCCCTTTGGGGCTATAATCAGAGCCTCTTAGCTCTTAATTCATCCTCTGTGAAACGTGTCATCTGCCAGGATGGGTCACGGTTTGTGCTAGACCACAAGGCGCTCCTTGGAGACATGGGAACAGTTTTCCCTTTAGTGACCTTCCTTCTACAGTATGCACACTGGCTGACTCTTGTTTGACCTCAGGGGCCTAACAATCTCCTTGCTCAGACGGTTGTGTGACTCACTGAGATTGTCTTGCAGTAAGTCCTCCTTATGACCTGGGTTCTTATTGACCTTGGATGGCCAGGGCCAAAATATTGGCTGTCCTCTTAGCCCAGTTACCTTTTAGTTTTAGTCCCCAGACCTTAGTTATTGAACACCTAGCAAGAGAAGATAAGTTACATTTGGCGGTATAGTGGGAGAAGTTAATTTTATAACTTTGCTTAGATATCTAGTCTATCATATAGCTTTAAATTTGGATAAGATGACAGTAAAGAGGCAGTTAAGCACGTATAGGCCAAACAGTAAGACCAGCAAAACTGTTATTAATATGGTCAACAATTGTTTCTACCAGGAAGAACTAGGGATGGCCTACCACAAAGAGGGTAAGGAAAAGGTCCAGGGAGTTTCAGAATCTGACATAGCATTAATCTGTCATCTAACATCTTGAACAGCCATTGGGACTTTAGTAGAAGAATCAGAAATGTATACACAACATTCAACTTTTATAATCACACAAGTTCTTCCTCGTGTTATTGTTAGGATGTCCAAGTCTTTGGTCTCTTTAAAAGGTTGGTAAAGGGTCCTGGCTCTCATCTTTAAGACAGAAGAGAAACTGGCTGAGGCTGGAATCTGTGTCAATAAAATATAGGGATTGGGCAGAATTGGATGTAGAAGCACCACAGCCTCATTAATGAGGCACAGGTCTTGAACCTGTCTCTATTTAGTAGGCCCCTCTGACTGATGATATGAGTATTACAGGGGCTGACAGCCTCTCATAAGTGTCTATTTGAGGAGTAAAGTAGTCTTTAGCAAAGATAACAATTATCTTAGAATAACTTTGTCAAAACTAGTTCTTGAAACAGGCAACAATTATAAACTTTCACAGGAAAAAAAAAAAGCTTGAGATCAATAACCATATGGCATTCTAGCACGACAATCATGATGACCTTATTTTGGAACCACACCTAAATGTCACATTTTAGTAGAGAATAGCTCTAGTCAGTTACCATATCTAAGATATTAAATCATATATAGAAACCTATTACTTAGTTATCTTTTAATAAGTCACTGAAGTTATTAATGTCTAACCTTTATTTTTTAGTGTGACATTGTCTGGATTGTTTAGTACCTGAGTATCTCTAAGTGTCATGACAAACAATATACCTCCCAAATTTAAAGACCCAATCCAAATATGGGCATATGAAATGAAAAAAACATTTTTCAGATGAAGAAATAAAATGACAAATAAATATATGAAAAAGTGTTCAACATCACTAGTCATTTGAGAGATGCAAATCAAAACAACGTTAAGATTCCATCTCACTCCAGAAAGAACCACGTTTATGAAAAATCAACCAATAACAAATGCTGGCAGGGCTGTGGGGAAAAAGGAACCCTCCTCCACTGTTGGTGGGAATGTAGACTGGTCCAGCCACTGTGGAAATCAGTGTGATGATTAGTCAAAAAACTGCAACTAGAGGTTCCATTGGATCCAGCTATTCCTCTACTGGGGAATCTTCCCAGAAGAATTAAAGTCGTCATACCACAGTGACATATGCACAACCATGTTTATAGCAACACAATTTGTAATAGTTAAGTCTTGGAAACAACCTAAATGCCCAACAACCAGTGAATGGCTAAAGAAGATGTAGTTTTTCTACACAATGGAGTACTACACCACCATGAAAAAGGATAAACTAGAGACATTTTCAGGTAAATGGATGTACCTTGAGAACATACCCTTAAGTTAAATAAATCAGACACTCATGAGTACACATTGAATTGTTTCTCTGATATGAGAAACCATAACTGTAAATAAGGACAAAGAGGTGTAATAAATATTATGTAAAAGGAAGATAATGTACAAAGGAGAGGAGAACTAGAAAGAGAGAAGGGGGAAAAGCAGGAAGGGAAAAAAGGAAAGAAAAGGGAAAGGGAAATTATGGAAAATTATGAATAAACCTGCTGTAAATAGGGAAGGAGGTAACAGAAGGGAGAGGTGGAGAAGAGGTGAGAAAAATCAAGATGCATCATGTACAGGTACAAAATAAATGGGATGAATGTGATCATTATATGTACAATGTACCAATACATGTTCTTGGTTAAAATAAAATAAAATAAAGTAAAATAAAAGGCTTATGCCAAATGCTCTCTAAAATAAATAAATAAATAAAATAAAATGTGCCAATAAAATTAACTAATTTCTAAAAAATTAGAGACCTGGGAGTATAAAAGGGGAGTAGGACACACTGCATTTTGGGTTCCTTTAGGTAGGCCATGATACTCTTGGCTTGTTATCATAATCTTAAATTTCCCTTTAGAGTCTGAGGCAATTAGACCAGGACTGGATAGAGCTTCCTTACTGGAGTAACTAGATCTTCACGTGAGACCTGCTTGTCCTGAGGGTAAAGGTCTCTAGACATTGCTGGTTATTATTTTCACTTCACCAGCCTCATCTAAAATTACATTCTGTACAAGGGCCAAGTAAAAATTTGTGCTGCCTTTAGTGGTTGATCTAAATGTTTAGATGTATTTGTGGAGGGGTCTTTTTGATTTGGGGTTGGTTCTCATGCCAGGACATGGATATTCCATGATTGTCTTCCTGTTTCTATTAGGACATAATGAGTCATGCCCCCTCCTCATTTCCCAGAACAGGGTTTCCTTCATTATCAAATTAAGAGTAGCATTCATTGGCCCAATAATATCTTTTCTTACAACTGGGACACTTTTGTTTGGGCTTGGCTTCTTTACCTTCCTTATTGCTTTTGCATTCCTTCTGAAGATGTGTCCGTCTTTGTCACAAGTACAACATTTTCAAGACTACAAAGCCACATCAAGCACTTGTGCCTTATGAATTTCAGTTCCTACATTTTTACAAGCTTTAGGTCATTTCAGCAATATTTAATTTTTTTTTTTTTACTTTAAGGGGTGCTAAGACTCTTTATCAGTGTAGTTGTTTTCATATGCTAAATGAAGGGCGGAAATATCCACTGCTTGAGAGTTGTCTGTCATGAAATTGCGTTTTGCAAATGATATATGAAATCTATGTAAGCCTCATTAGAGATCTGCATAATGGTAGGATAGGAGCATTAAGATGTGTTGGTTTCTGGGATTTGCATTCATGCCTTAAGAGAAGTATGAGAAGCTTGAATGAAGATTTGGGCATTCATCTGGGATTGGTCTTGGGGGGTGGCATAAGCACTTTCTCCCATGAGCATACTGATCGCAATGGGAATTCAGATTATCGAGGGACAGAGTAGTAGCAGATTACCAACATTCTCAATGTCATATGCAGAATTGAACAGTAGTAAACCCTGTTTTCTTGAGGACCTTCCAGTTCCATATTGTAATTTCATAACTATTTCTTATTGCCTCTATAATTCCTTTTGTAAATAGGCTCTGAAGACCACTATCAGAATTGCTTTTTCTAAATTCTTTGAATACTGCATGAGAGAGGCAATCATGTTGGGGCTCTGGACCTCCCTTAAGAATGGGATAAGTATGCATTTCTCCATATTTTGCCCTAGCTTCTTCTATGCATTTCTTCATAGAAAACTAGATTCTGAGGGTAAATGTTTTGCTGGAGTTGGAGGAGGTGAGAAGGGGATTTTGGATGGATATGAAGAAAGAGAAGGTGGCCATTTTAATAAACCCAGGTACATTTAAACAAATTGAATTGTGACCTTGCAAAGATGCCATGTCACCAGGTAGGGAACTTTGACAGGACCTAATGACCAACTCAATTTTTGGCCCACATATTCCCAGTCCTCCACATCTAGGCTGCCCTCGAGCAGAAACCAAGGACATTGTTGGTTGGTGGATAGCTATTCAGTTAAAAAATTGAGGCTCAGAATATTTACATCCAGATATTTTTAAAAGACATTGAAAATATGGTTTAAATTGATTTTCCTCTTTGGATAAAGTTACCCCAATGCTATATGCAAAAAAAAAAAAAAGGAAATGAAAGTAAAAGAGCTAAAAGAAAAATAAGTGCACTGCCCCCACTGACATAGCAATTAGACAGTTAAAAGACCTTTTGGACGATAAACCTAACCTTCAATTTTGCTCTAGGTGTGCAAGGCTATTCAGTGGTCACCTATACCCCCTTACCAGGATGTGACGCTGGACATCTTTGTTCTTTTTCCAGGCTTTGGAAGGTTGATCCTCCATGCTGATCTGCAAGATGCCTCAGACATTCACAGCTCATATGAGGCACCATTTGCCACAGTGTGTGACAATGGCAGTACAGAGGATGAAAACATAATAGCTACTGTGAAAAAGAAAGAAAATATTGAAATAGGAAGAGAACTAGGGAGAGAGGAGGATGAAAGGAAGGAAGGGAAAAAGAAAAGAAGAGAAAAGAAAAAGAGGAGAAAATGTAAAAAAAATGTAAATAGAGCTGTTGTAAATAGGAGGAGAAAAGTTGAAGGAAGGGGTGGGGAAGTGGTAAAAATCCAAAATATATCATGTGCAAAATAACTATGATTAATGTGATCATTAGGTATATCTAAAGTGTACCAATAAATTCTGGTTCAATTAAAAAAGAAAAGATTACATGGAAAACACTTTGTCTGACCCCAAGAGGCTCTGGAGGGACTGTCCCAAGAAGAGCACACAGCATGAAGGAGTCTTATGGAACAATCCTGAACTGGGGACTCTCTATCTTCCATTGCAAGAAAATACAGAAAGAAGAACAGCTTGAGTATCAGGGAACAAGAAAATCTGCTAGTGACATTCTTTAGGTTAATCTAAGCAGTTTACTAGGCATGGGGGAGTACAAAGGCCAAACCTAGGATGCTTCCCTAATCTGGACTCCTGCTGTCATCAGCACTTGGAGTTTAGGGCCTGTGTGACTTTTGACCCACAGGTCTTTTCTTAATCTTTAACCACACACTCCAGGGCCTAAATGCTTTTTGCCCAGTAGGTCTCCTCATGATTTGAATCATTCATTTCTCCAGCAAAGTTCCCCACAATTCACATCTGCAAAGATCCTTTTACCATGTAAGATAGAATTTTCCCAATTTTCTGCCTTAGAACATGGACTTTGGGAGGGGTGTGTGGAACATTTTTCAGCTCACAAGCGCATCCATCATCATATCTAGTTTTATATTGATTTACATATGTTGAATGATCACAATTTCACTAATATATTTTCAACTATAATTCAATGCCATAAATTTCATCATAGCATGTCAATGTAGAACTTTTTTGTTAAGTTTCTTTCTCTGAACTAAATCTATCATTATCTATAATACATTTACTTGTATGTATTTTTTGTAAAGTTGTTCAAAACTTTCTAAAACTACTGAAAGATTTTTCTAAATCTTACTACTCAAAGGAATTTAGATCAGTGAAGGTGTGCCTTTCAAAGTTATATGGAAACTTCAATGTATTAGTCAGCTTTCTTATTCCTGAGGTGCAATACCAACACCCACATCTTAAAGGAGGAAAGATTTAACTTGGCTCATGATTTCTCAGAATTTCAGTCCATGATCAGCTGGCTCCAGGGAGGGAACATCATGGCAGAAAGGTATGGCAGAACAAAGCCGCTTAGTTCATCGTGGCCAGAGAGGAAGGAGCAAGTGGACCAGACATAACTCCCATGGCCATGCCTTTGTGGCCCACCCAGACACATCTACAACTGTGTTTCAACAATCAAGTTGACACTCTACCCTAATGACCACACTCAGACTCTTTTTTACTATCTGTTTTTTCATCCTAGCTACCGTGAGGTAAGCTTCACCACATGATCCTTGTCACATTAGTAATAGGTCTAGATTTACTCTTAGGGTTTGTGTTACATTTAGGGATAGTTTTAACTTTAGGTATTGGTTTAGGGTCAGTGCTAATGTTAGGGTTAGAGTAGGGGTTAGGGTTAGATTTTGGTTAAGTGTTACAGTTAGGGTTAGGCTTTTTTTAGGGTTCATGTTCCAGTTAGGATTAGTGTAAGCCTTAGGGTTGGGTTGAGTGTTTGGTTTCTGGTAAAGTTTAGGTATAGGATTAGTGTTAGGGCTCATGTTCAGGTTAGGGTTAGTGTTACTGTTCATTTTAGGGTTAGGGTGAGGGTTACTGTTAAATTTAGAGTTAGGATTATTGTTAGTTTTTGGGTTCTGTTTCAGGTTTTTCTTAGGTTTTGAGTTAGAGTTAGGTTTACAGTTACTCTTAGGGTTGGATTTCAGGTTTGGTTTAGGATTAGTGTTAGATTTCAGTTTCAGTTTTGGTTTTGGGTAAGTTTAGAGATAAGATTTGGGTTAATGTTAGCGTTAGGCTTGGAGTTATAATTATGGTTAGGTTTTGGGTATAGGTTTGGGTTAGTTTTATGGGTGTCTTTAGGATTAGCTTTAGGGTTTGGGTATGGTTAGGTCAATGGTTAGGGTTAGTGTTTGGATTCAGTTTAGGGCTGGGTTAGGATTAAATTTAGTTTTGGGTTAGGGTTAGGTTTAGGGTTGATGTTCAGGTTGAGGTTAGGTTTCACATTAAAGTTGGGTTTAGGGTTAGGCTTAGGTTAATGGTTAGTTTTAGGTTAAGGTTAGGGTTAGTTTTAGGGTTAATCTTCTCATTTGTTTAGTGTTAGTATAGAGTTATATTTAGAGTTTCTGTTACACTTACTGTTTGGGCTAGAACTAGGATTCAGGTTAGATTTTTGGTTTGCATTTGCGTTAGAATTTATTGTGAACATTAGTGTCAGGGTTAGATTTAGTGTAAGTTTTACAGTTTGGGTTCAGATTCAGGTTAGGGTTAGGTTTCTGGTTCAGGTTAAGATTACCTTTTGTATTCAGTTTGCTGTTCAGGTTCATGTTAACATTAAGGTTAAGGTTATGGTCCAGGTGTGGTTAGGGTTACATTTAGGATGGGAGTAAGGTTTAGTGTTAGAGATATGGATAGGCTTTATTTTCCAGTTAGGATTAGGGCTAGGGTTAGGTTTCTGGTTCCATATTCAGTTTGAGTTAGAGCTAGAGTTCATGTTCTGTTTCAAATCATGTTTTGGTTAGGTTTAGGGCTAATGTTATGCTTAGGTTTAGATTTAGGTTTAAGTTTAGGGTGGGATTTCTTGTTAGGTTTTGAGTTAATGTTCAAGTTAGGTTTAAATTTATGGCAATTGTTATGCTTAGGAGTATTTTAATGTTAAATTTCATGCTAGCTTTATGGTTAGATGGAGTGCTATGGTTATTAGGTTTAGACTTATAGTTAGGTTTAGAGTTATGTTTACCTTTGGGGTTTTTTTTTTGGCTTAGGTTTGGAGTTAGCTTTAGCATTGGAGTTAGGGTTGGCATTTGAGTTTGGGTTAGGGTTAGGATAAATGATAGGGTTAGGGTTAGGTTTTGTGTTAGGGCTACATTTAGAATAATGGTTAGGTTTAGGCAAAGGGTTTGGTTTGTGGTTCAGTTTACAGTCCCTGTTATTGTGTTGAGAGTTTGGTTGAGTATTAGGGTTAGGGTTAAGGTTGGTTTTAGGGTTAGCATTCAGCTTAGTATTAGTGCCAGGCTTTGTTTGGGGTTGGGATTAGCATTCAGTTTAGGGTTCGTATTTGGGTTAGAGTTAAGGTTAGGGTTAATTTCAGGATTAGCTTTAGGTTTACACTTTTGTTTAATTGTAGGTTTAGGTTTCTGTTCAATGTTAGGTTTATGGTTAGTGTAGGGTTCAGGTTATAGTTAGTTCTCTGTTTAGTATTAGGGCTAGAGCCAATGTTAGGTTTCAGTTTAGGGATGGGATTGGGTTAGTGTTAGGTTTAGGTTTAAAATGAGTGTTAGGTTTAGGTTTAGGGTTATTTTTAGAATTAGCATTAGTAGTAGTTTTAGGGATCCTGTTCAGTTTTAGTTTGGGTCTAGAGTTAAAGTTAGATTTAGGGTTGGTGTTAGCTTGGGGTTTGGGCTAGTTTTAGGATTAGCATTAGGGTTCAATTTGGGCTTAGTTTTAAATTTGGGGTTGTAGTTTGGGATACTGTGGCTATTAGGGTTGGGATTAGTGTTAAGATTCAGTTTCAGTTTAGTGTTAATGCTACGATTAGGTTTAGGTTTCAGGATCAGGTTCAATTTAGGGTTTAGGTTAAGGTTAGTTTTAGGGTTTGGGTCCAGTTTAGGATTAGAGTTAGCTTTAGGGTTAGGTTTATGGTTAGAGGTAGTTTTAGGTTTAGAATTAGAGTTTGGTTTAGGCTTAGAGTTCAGTTTATGGTTCAATTTTAGTTTAGGTTTAGGTTTAGGGTGAGATTCATAGTTAGGGTTAGGGTTATGTTTAGCATTAGAGTTGAGGTATGGGTTAATGGTTGGATGAGAGCCAGGTTTAGGGTTAAAATTAGAGTTAGATTTATGGTTAGGTTTATGGGTGTGGTTCGGTTTTGTTTTAGATTTGCAGTTGTGGTTCTGGTTAGTTTTGTGTTTGGTGTTGGGGTTTGGTTTAGTGTTAGGGTAAGGTTTACATTTTGGGTTTGGGTTGAAGTTCAGGTTAGGGTTAAAGTACAAGTTAGAGTTAGGGATAAGGTTAAGTTTGGGGTTTGGGTTAAGGCTAGTTTTAGCATTAGGGTTAGGTTGAGGATTAAGGGTCAAGTTAAATTTAGAGTTAGATTTAAGTTTCTGGTTCAGTTTTAGCTTAGATTTAGATTTTGAGTGATGTTTACATTTATTGTTTGGGTTTGGGCTCAGTTTAGGTTTAGGTTTAGTGTTATGGTTCACTTTAGTTTTAGGGATAGGCTTAGGTTTAGATTTTGTGTTAGTGTCAGTTTCAGGCTTAGGTTAAGGCTGGAGTTCAGGTTCTGATTAGGTTTAGGGTTAGTGTTATTTTGGAGGATACTTTTACATTTAGCTATAGGTTTAAATTTCAGTTTCGGGTTAGGGATAGGTTTAAATTTAGGTTTCAGTTTCATGTAGGATTAGGGTTACATTTAGATTTGGGATTGGGTCTAGGTTGCAGTTATTGTCAGGTTCAGGGTTAAGGTTTGGTTTATAGTTTGGTTTGTGCTTCAATTCCCATTCAGTTTAGGGTTAGGCTTCAAGTTGAGTTTACACATAGGTTCAGGGTTGGGTTAGGGTTACATTTAAGGTTAGGTTTCATTTAGGGTTTAGATTTTGGATTTGAGATAGGGTCAATTTAAGGTTCAGGTGTATGTTTATGTTTCAATTTAGGATTTACGTTAGGGTTAGAGTTAGGATTCTGCTTGGGTTAATATTAGGTTAACTGTTAGGTTTAGCAATAAGAATAGGATTAGATTTGTGTTTACAGTTCAGGATGTACTTAGTGTTAGGTTTTGGTTAGGGTTAGGATTAGTGTTAGATTTAGTAGTCAGTTTTGGGCTCAAATTTATTTTAGTGTTGAATTAGGTTTAGAGGTTACGGTTGGGTTTAATGTTAGGTTTCAGTTTAGGTTTAGTGTCAGCTTTTGGGTTAGGTTTCAGGTTAGTATTAGTGTTAGGCTTGGGGTTAGGTTTATTGTTCGTATTCAAGTTTGACTTCAGGTTAGGTTTTGGGTTACGGTTCTGGTTCATATTTCAGCTAGGATTAGGGGTAGATTTGTGTGTATGGTTAGAGTTACTTTACAGTTAGTTTTAGGTTTAGGGTTAGGAGTAGGTTTAGGGTTTGGTTTAGGGTTAAGTTTAGGTTTAGGGGTAGGCTTAAGGTTAGGGTTAGGGATTATGTTATGTTTATGCTTATGGATTGGTTTGTGTTTAGTATTAAGAGTTTGGGTTTGGATTAGGGCTAAGTTTAGTTTTATATTTAGGGTTAGGTTCAGGGTTAGGATTAGGGTTAGGGTGAATGTAAGGATTAGTATTAGATGAAGGGTTTGGTTTAGAGGTGGTTAGTGATCAGATTCAATTTCAGCTAGATATAGAGTAAGGTTTAGAATTAGATTTAGGATTGCAGTTCTGGTTCAGGTTAGAATTAGGGTGGATAAGAGTTGTGGTGTAGGGTTTTGGTTAGGAGTAGGGCTAGGTTTGTGTTTAAATTTATGGTTAGGTTTAGGCTTAGGATTTGGAATAGGTTCAGGGTTGGGATTAGGTTAGTGTTGTGTTTAGGTTATGGCTTTAGGCTTTGTGTTAGGTTTGGGGTTCAGGTTAGGATTACTATTAGGGTTTCTTTCCAGGTTCGGTTTCAGTGTATGGCCAGGTTATGGTTAGGTTAAATTCTATGGTTAGGTTTTCCAGCTAGTGTTACGGTTAGCTTTAGTGTTAAGTTTCTGGTTCATGTTAGGGTTATTATTCATATTTATGTATAGGTTTAGAGGTAGACATCAGTTTAGGGATAAGTTTAGTTTTAGGGATAGGTTTACAGTTAGAGTTCATGTTAAGGTTGAACCCAAATTCGACCTAAGTTTGGTTAAGGTTGAACCTAAATTTAGGTGTAAATTTAAGGTTCATTTTAGAGTTAAAGTTAACATTAGGCTTCTGTTTCATTTTAGGGCTAGGATTTTGTTTAAGGTTAGGGTTAGGGTTGCATTAGGATTAGGTTTAGTTTTAGATTTTGAAATTGGATAAAGGGCTGCCCAGTTCCCATGAGACACCTGGGACGC
>PVJO010034232.1:0-11206 GCA_004026905.1 Hystrix cristata | reverse complement strand
GCGTATATGGAAAAATCAACCAATAACAAATGCTGGCGGGGCTGTGGGGAAAAAGGAACACTCCTCCACTGTTGGTGGGAATGCAGACTGGTCCAACCACTGTGGAAATCAATATGGAGATTCCTCAAAAAACTACAACTGGAGGTTCCATTTGACCCAGCTATTCCCCTACTGGGGATCTTCCCAGAAGAATTAAAATTGTCATACCACAGGGATGTATGCACAACCATGTTCATAGCAACAGAATTTGTAATAGCTAAGTCTTGGAAACAACCTAAATGCCCAACAACCAATGAATGGCTAAAGAAAATGTGGTTTTTCTACACAATGGAGTACTACACTGCCATAAAAAAGGATGAACTAGAGTCATTCGTATATAAATGGATGTTCCTTGAGAACATACTCTTAAGTGAAATAAATTGGACACTCATGAGCACACATCGAATTGTTTCTCTGATATGAGAGACCATAATTGTAAATAAGGACAAAGAGGTGTAATAGATATTATATAAAAGGAAGATGGTGTGCAGAGGAGAGGAGTACTAGAAGGAAAGAAAGGGAAAAGCAGAAAGGCAACAGGGAGAGAGGGGAATGGGAAAATATGGAAAATGATGAATGAACCTGCTGTAAATAGGGAGGGAGGGAGCATAGGGGAGGGGCGGGGGAGAGGGGGAGAACCAAGATACATCATGTATAGGTACAGAATTAATGTAATGAATGTGACCATTGTATGTAGAATGTACCAATACATGTTCTTGGTTTAAAATAAAATAAAAAAAATTTAAAAAAATAAAATGTAATCCTTTTTAGGAATTTTGAGTGCTCACTGCTATCTTCCACCCATGTGTAAATCTCAGCACCCCATACCTTCCTGATAACCGAGAGGTGTAGTACGTGTATAACAATACACTCCCTTTCCAAAAGAGCCGTTCACGGTGCCCAGAACCTAAGGGAGAAATGGACACCGACACCTGCTTAACACTTGCAGAGAAATGAGAAAAAGTCGCAATCTTTCCACACACAATGGATTTCTCCTTCCTACGACCGTAATCACAAACCCACACAGTTAAAATGCCACAAAGATCTTTGGAAGAAGCTCACAGTCCACCCAGCACCAGGGTCTCCTCTCCAGGGATCCAGGGGATAAAGGACGGGAATGCCACCAGCCCAAACCCGAGGGAACTCACGTGTACCTATTTGGTCAACACTGTCCCACGAAAATTCAATTTTGTGTACGTGTTTCTTTGGAAAAGAAATGTGAAAATCAAAGTTAATCCTAAATGCTTAAAAAAGCTGACAAAACTGTCTAAACACTATATGCTGCTGGCATGTCATGAAAGTGATCTAGCATGAAATAATCCTTAGAAAACACTCCACCCAGCCAAAACCAGCAGGACGCTACTCGTTGAAAGGAAGACAAAGAATTGCATTGTGAAATTAGCCCGTCTGCCAAGTGAATCGGGCTGCTCAGTGGACACAGTGATTAGACCTAATATTCTAGAAATCTAAAATTATTTATTCATCTATATTAATATGCTTTGGCATATGCGAACACATACACATACTATTAATTTTACTTTGTTCCCAACATATGACAGAACGGAGGGCTACTAAGTAAACACTAGACTTCTCCTTCCTTAGTGTTAAGCTTGTTCACAAACACAGAGAAACTTCCTACCGAATGGAAGAACTTTTTCAAAAGTCAAACTACCCACAAACACGATCACGTTTTGTCCGGCCACACACCGCCAGGTAAGAATCCAGCGTGCGCTGCCACCCTGAAACTGAAAAAGGTTACCAGATTTTTCTTTGAATTTAACACGCCAGGTAAGCCGCACATTTCTGTGCGGATCCGGGAGCCCGCGTGCGTGCTTTTAAGGAGTCAGCTCGTCCTCGACCCTCGCTCCAGTCCAAAGGCGGCAGCGCAGAGCGCGTCGGGGGCCCGAGCCGCCTTCCCGAAGCGCCTGGACAGGCCGACCCGAGCCTCGGGCCGCCCGCTTCCCGATCGGGCGCTCGCGTCACTGCCGCCCCTCCCGTCGCCGCTCGCGAGTCGGAGTTTCGGTCGGCTCCGGGATAAAACGGGCTCGGGAGCGGACGCCCCGCCCAGGCGCACGGCGGCGAGGTCGCAGCGGGCAAGCCGCCTCCTCCCTGCTCCGGCGGCGCCAGGAACTTCAGCGACGAGCACCGAGAACGGGCTCGCCGGCCGGCCACGGCGCCCCGGAGCTCTGCTGCCTCGGCGCGGGCGCCCAGAGGGCCGGCCCGCCAGGGGGAGCCGGAGCGGCTGGTCTCCGCGCGGCCGCCGGCCCGAGTCCGCGCCGTGCGCGCCCTGCAGCTCCGCGCGCCGCGCTCACTGCGAAGGCCGCACCTGGCGGCCGCGCGCGCCGGACAATCAGTGCAGTGACTACTTTGATGTTTTTAAAGCAGCAGAAACACAAAATAAAGTAAATCTTTGGGGATGGAGGAGGTCATTTCCAAGGCAAACACTGTGCTGTTTTTTTCGGTGTTTCGGTACCGAGATTCTGGCCTGGCCAAGGCGCCAAGCAATTGCTCCCGGAGACGCTGATTGGGGCGGGGACAGGGTGGACAGGGCGGGAAGGAAGGGACCTACAAACACCAACTAGAGTTAGCTGTACTTCAGAAGCTGAATGGCACAGAAGTTTTGCTTTACATTTTGTGCATGTCCCCACGAAACCCCCAACAACCCTGAGTTCTCAACAAACAAAACATTTGAACAAAGCTATGAGAACGAACAGTGATTTCGTGGGTGGGAAACTAATTTTGTTTATGAGCGTGAGCAGACATCCTTGCCGGAGAGGGCGGGGGGCGGTACTTGTGTTTGAAAAGTTCAGTGAGATCCAACCAGGCTCTTTTGTAGGCCTGACCTGAATGCAAGTGAAATTTGAACTCTGTGTATAAGAACTCAGGTTTAAAAAGAAAATGTGAAAGGAAAAATAAGTGACCATCGTGTTCCACATAGACTGGGGTCTTTTGCTTCCTGATTATCCACAGCTCATGTTTTCTGGAATGTGCTCCATATGTGGCTGGGGACATTGCACGATTATTTCAATGCCACACCTGGAAGGGACCTGAGGAAGTCATCTATGAAGCCAGTATTCTCATATTTTGCAATCAAGGAACAAAGACTCTGAAAGGTGATGCGATATAAACCACCCTTGAGACACAGGGTGAGGCTGGACGCCAACATTCATGTCTGATCGGCAAACAGCACAACTGCCCTGTGAGAGCCTTAGTCCTCCGTCCACCTGGGCAGGGGAGGTTGCCACAGCCCTAAGTGTGCAGTAGAGCGTTGCACTGGGAGTCCTTCCCTGGCCCTTCTTCCTCTCTTCTTCTTCCTGAATACTAGCCCTTCAGTTCTCTACTGAGACCCTGCTAGGGTAGAGGTCTAAAGCCACAGGGCACGGTGGGTCAGTCTCCTGCACGCTATACACATGTGTCCACCTCAGCAGGAGGGAGGAAGCTTTACGAGCGCTCACAGCCGGTGCGGCCCTGGCGCCCGGGAGCAGACGCCAACCAAAGCGCAGCCAGCTGCCTCTCTGCGTGGATGGAAACTACGTTGTCTGCAGATATTGCTTAATACCCCAGTGTGGAATCAGCATTCGACTAAACTAAGAGGTTGATCTTCCCTGGAAAAGAGCATACTTTTTTTTTTTCCTTAATTTAACTGAGTCGGAGTCAGGCATTGAGAAGAATTAGATAGCCCCTGACCCCGCTCCTCCAAAACTGGTTTCGAGGAACTCTTCATTCTTCTCTCCGAAGAAATCTGGGCTTCCGCTGCATAGGAAAACTTTGTTTCTCAGAAGCCAAATGCCGACTGCCTGATTTGGAGCTGCAAGGCAAGTTTCTTTTCTGCAAGGGAAGCCAGACACCCCAGCTACAAAGCCCAATCCAGCCCGACGGCCCAGGCGCAAAGCTCCCTGCCTGGCCTTCTCCCCTTTGCCGCCGCCCTGCCGTTGGACCAAGGTGTTTTCCTCCATGAACCTGGCTGTTACTCTTGTAATTTGCACTATCTCGAGTTCATTACTTACTACATTAGAAGTACAATTCATTCATTCGCTTTTTAAAGTCATTGCCTCTGCCAATAAGAAAAATGGAAATTAGTAAAATTTTCCCAGTACCTCACGTCAATTCTGTTCATCTGTACTTTCAAAAAAATAAGAGCCAGCTATAGTGTCACACACTACAATCTTAGCACTCTGGGAGGATCACAAGGCTAGGCCGGCCTGAACAACTGAGGGACTTAGAAGACCCTGTCTCAATGTAAGAGAAATATAAAAGGGCTGGGCATGTAGCTCACTGCAAAATCCCTAGTACTAATAAAATAATAAAAATAAACTTTTATTCAAGCAACCCAGATGCGACATTGGAAGGCAGAGATTAATCAAACCATGTGAATCGAATGCAAAGATTATAATAAAGTTCAAAATTAATAGGATTCTATTTGGAAGAAAAACCTATCGCTTTTGAGCATTACGGTCATGAATTGGGACGTTTCTGATTTAGTTAATAAGAGTCCAATTATATTTGAAGTGTAGATTAATTACCCTAAAAGCATTAATCAATTTGGCAAGGACACCTCGATAACAATGAAGTCTCTTTATTGCTTCCATAGTAAGATTGTGTTGCCGTAATCGCAATCGGCGTATTGATACAAATGAGTCTTCCTTCAGTCGGTTCCAACAGAACATTTCTCCGGTACTTTCAGCTGATGGGATGGTAAATAATTTTTAGACTAAGAGTTGAAGTGGATTGATTAGAAGCAATTTTTCCTGTTTTGCACAATAAAAAGATGAACTGCGTGGTTCGCTGAGCCAATTTGCAGAGCAAGCTCTCCTCTCTAATTGCTGCCAGACTAATGCAGTAGAAGCCGAATCCGAGGAAGTAGAGAAACCCATTTACCCAGCCCTGACATTTAAGTAGCAAACACAAGTAGCAGATTTTTCCATTACCCTTCATTTCAGCCCCGCTACATGCCACCTGTGACCCTTGCGCAATGAGGGCAATGCGCTTTCATACAATTTGGGGACTATAATAGAGGTCCACTTCAACATGCTTGAGAGCAGACTAAAAACATTTTTTAGAAAAGCATAATTAAGTCCATAACCAATTTCGCTAATTCCTGATAATGTATCAGAAGGCCAAATTATTTCATAAATGCACTTCTTACTGGACGGGGGAGGTAGCCTATTTCCTGTATCACAAATAACGTGCTATTTGTCACCCATCGTCTCAGCCAGGAACAGTACTTTACTTTGTGTCAGACTTCTGTCAAACAAAAGTAGACAAGTTCTCTGGAAACATCATATGCTCCATTGCTGTATATTTTACCAGAAAAGAGACGGGGAAAACGTCTTCAAACACAATCCATAATACACATCAAAGAAAAAAAAAATTCTCTACCTTTATTGTTTACAAATCTGGTAAGACATCTGAGTCTCAGCTGGTTTCCCCAGGTAAATTCTCATCAAACTAAGGCAGGGAAACTGGCAGAACTGTGTCTTTTTGTCTTCTGGTCACTCTTCTCCCTGGTGCGGGGTCAGGACTGGTCGGAGGAGAGGTCCACACACATTGTTAAATGAAGAATGACTGTCAACAGGGTCCTGGGACTTGAGGCACGAGGGGGAGACCAAAGCAATATTTCTGAATGAAGTAAAGTAACTTTCATGTTCAATCCCAAAGGACCCAAGAAAATTTAGAACTTTTACTTCCAATTGTAATGTCTTCAATAATTCATCAACCCTGTTTTGAAGCTGAAGCATTCACTGAATTCAGAAGCTGATTGCTCAAAAAGTCAGCCTCAGATAGGGCATCCTCAGTCTTAGACAACCCGTGAGCACCACAAACCCAGCAGACAGTCCGTAGTGCATTCTCTGAAAACTCAATGTTTTCCTTCTTCTTTATGTCTACTCTTTACTTATGTTGCTCTGACAGAATATTTAACTGTTAGAGTTCTTCCTGGTGTGTACTTGATATGCTCAATTTTAAAACCACCAAGTTCAAGGTTAGAGAGAAAAATACCAACCAACCTCCCTTCTTTGTGACCGTACTCTGCCCAAATAATAAGCCAATGGTATTCTTGGTGGTTTAACAAGTATATTTAAAAAGCAACTAGTTGCGCCAGTCTTTGGCTGAAAACCATTTTAAAATAATATAACAACTCAAGCATTGAGCCCCTTCTTGAAAAGTAGTTGTATGAACTGACCTGAATTAGATACTGTGTATTGTTTCCACAAAGTACTTTCTACAGGGAGGGGAGTGTATGCCTGGGAGGATTTGTGTCAGTGTCAGTTTGTTTTTTACGCTCCCATTTAAAAATAAAATTGCTCATAATTGACTCTAACAGTATTGAGTTACTACCAAAAACTTCACCAATTCAGAAAATGGGGTACGTAAATACCATGGGATACTAGTCAACCGTGAAAAAAGAACGAAATCTTATCATTTGCAATAAATGGATGGAATTGGAGATCACTGGATTAAATGAAATAAGTCAAGCACAGAAAGACAAGTACCACACAATCTCATGTATATAAGGAATCTAAAAAAGTTGATCTTGTGAAAGATGAGGCTAGAACGGTGGGAATCAGGAGAGTAAGGGTGAGGGAGAAACGGGGAGACTTAGACTAACAGGTGTACAAAGTTATGTAGAAAAGAGGAAGCAGTTTTGTGTGCCACTGCACAGGGGGTGACCATAGATAACAAATATGACTGCGTATTTCAAAAATCCAGAAGAAATTATTTTGAAAGTTTCATCATGAAGAAATGATAAAAGTTTGAGGAAAAAGATATGTTTAACCTGTAATGTCTAACCTTACATGTATGCATGTAACATATCATGCTCACCCATTAGTATGTGTAAGTTTTGTTTTTATGTATCAGTTAAAAGTAAATTTCATTTAAAATTTGAAAAAAAGTCCCTCTAGAAAATATCCATATTATCTACTATGAACTAAAGCCACTATGAACTAAAACCTAAGATTGAACTTTGCCTCTGACTTCATTAAGACACAGCAGAGTGGAGGGGATGGCAACAGGCAGGATGAACATGGTGGGTAATGAACTTGCCCTGAGGAACTCTCCTCCAAGATGGCACACACAAACAGACTGTGCCAGAGGCCCTAGATGGCCTCAAACATCACGAAGTGCTCAGCCACAAAACTGCAGGAGTGGAGTAATGACTAAGTCTGGGATTTTGGACACGGAGGGCGAAGAAAGGGCAGCTGCCACCTGGACAGCCAAGTTGCAAGAGCAGGGCGGGGTGTAAGGACTCGCAAGAGCTACTTCCTATTTTATGGCAGATTAGGGCTGGGAATTTAGCTCAGTGGTTAGAGTGCTTGCCTTGCAAGCACAAGGCCCTGAGTCGCAAAAAAAAAAAAAAAAAAAAAAGAGTACATCTATCTTATGGGATTGAAGGCTTTGGAGGGACCATTATTGGAGGGAGCCTTAGCAAAGCAAGGAATTGTAGTCGGAGACCACCACAGGGACAAAGGACAAACACACTTCTGGGAGGGCCCTTAACCTGTTACTCATTCAAAGCAAAACATGTGTTTTCTTCTGAAAAAGTGGTTTTCTCTAAAGCCCATGACTGTACTTGGACCTACAAATGCACTATAAGTAACTAAGAGTAAAACAAAGCTTGACCTTCATTGATGTATCCTTTACTATCTTAAAACTTTGCATATAGATATGTTACTCATTTAGGAAAAGATGGCAAAACAAAGTCCTAAATTGATCTGGCCTATCTCATCACCCTTCAAGACAGAGGACACCAAGTAACCTGATGATTAAATGAGATGAGCCATCATAGTGAGTATTTAGCACAATATTTGACACATGTAGGCCATCCATGAATGATCACTGTTGTTACCATCCAACAGCAAAATGCTACACTGGACAAAGAACTGAAATCTTACAATAGGCATCGAAATCACAGTGTCTCCAGTCTGGAGCCACAACTACACTTGCTCCTCAAAATCTTTTTTGGACTATGGCCAGGTAGAAATAAATAAGTGGCCAAATTTTGAGTCTCCAAGTTCCTCAAAATTTTTCCTTTCCTTTTGGCTTCTTCCTATATCCAACTCTTTCTAGATTGCCTCTCCCTAGAAGCAAGTCATTATACACTGTAAGAAATATTTATTTTCATACACATCTAAATCAAGGGAAAAATCACAATGCATATTCCAATGTCAAACATTTTCATATTATTCATTTGGTCTAGGTCTCTCTAAAGACAATTGAGAAGTAACTGTATGTGATACAAACATTCAGGAATTAAAATGTTTGTATTGTCCCTTCAAATCTATCCCTTGAAGAAAAAGTCACAGTACATGAAATACCCAAAACTACCTGAACCTGGGTCATTCCCACTGATAAATTACTAAATCCACACGTGCTGATTCTACTAAGATGCAGTTGTTGGGATTTTCTTTCCAGATAAGAAGATATAAAACTTAGCCCTTTAAAGAAATGTATATTTTGCATGGGAAAATAAAGATAGAAGACAAAAATGCATAGAGAAGAGGAGCATTAGAATATGAAGGAGCACACAAAGTCTAGGTGGCACTTAGGACTGAAGTTAGCTCAAATCCTCCATATCCCAGTTTGGGGAGCAACAAGCTATTCACCCTGCATCCTTTTCTCCTAACTGTGCCTGTCTCCTGAAGAATGAACGGTGATAGCCAGGGACAGTATATTCATGAAAAATAAGTACCAGAGGTCCAGATCTCAGAAGGGTTATTGCCCTGACATCCAGGTTTAGGGACAATTCTATGATAATTACTCACGAAGCAGAACTCCTGAGTATTGCTACTCCCTAGCACTTCACCCTCCCGGATTTAGACCGTGGAGCTTTGCTTTGTCTGTGTCCCATGCCAAGGGGTTGGGGTAAACATGGGAGGGAGCTCGCTGCAGCTGCTGGAGGGGGGATGGGGAGGAAAGTGGGAAGGAAGGTAATTTAGTCACTCTCCAAATCAGGAACAAAGCTCCAGCTATGTTCTTTCCATTGCACATTATTTTATCAAGTTTGAAAAAACGGTTGTGTTTCAAAGACAGTGCTACGGAAACGTACTGTGCTCTTTCTTGGCGATGTTACATGCAGGTCGAGAGGACATCTATTGTTAAATGCTCAGTCACATAAATTAGTTTGAGCCCCAGACATTAATTTTGAAGGAAAATTAGATTGGATCTAAATAATTGAAGACAAGTGGAGAAACATTTTAATAAAACTTCATAATTTGACACACAGTTCCTTGAGCCATTAGTGCCCATTCTTATTAGAGGCATCGTGACCCAACGGCTGGTATCAGTTAATAACCTGAGCATTCGTGGGGCCTTTTTACCTTGCTGAAAGCTGATTGTACTATTAAAACTACTTTCGTCCATCTTCCCCAGTCTGAACTACTCCTTTATGCTATATGTCATTTTCTACATTTTTATATACAAAGCATGCCAAGAAATGATAATACACACATTTGTGAATGGAAGAAAACTTGCATAGTTATTACTGAATCTGCATTGTGTACCTCTGATTGAAAAGTAAGTCTTTCATTGTAAATCACTAGACTATAGCGGCTGAATTGATGTAAATTCTCTTGATACAGTTCATAATCAATAAGACTTTTTGATAAGGATGCTTTTTTCTAAGATGAGGATGAAGCTGTTTTTGTTTGTTTTTTAATGTACCATAAGCAAAGTCCCTGTCAGCTCCGTTCACAATATAAATTCAAAAGACAAGAGCTCATACAGTTACACAGAAAAGAAAGATTAACATTAATGATGAATGCCAAGGCAGCTGACACTGTTCAGTATTTGCAATTCCACATTTTATGTGTATGTTAACAAATTTAATTATTTTGGTGAATAAGGGAGCTGTGGGAGAGTCACTTGTTAGTTCACTAGAACCAGTTTCCCTTGAAATTATGAAGAAATATTTAGTTGATCCAACCTCAACTGTGAGGACAAGGCTGAAACGCTTTGCCTTACAGCAGAAGTTTTGCTAAAATAATTTGATGTAGCCTGAAAAGGATTAACTTCCTGCTCTAGAAAAGGGTTCTGAGTGAGATGAAAGCGACAAAGAAATTTCTGCTGCTGCTGCTGCTGCTGCTGCTGCTGCTGCTGCTGTCGCTGCTGTCGTGGCCTCCCTTATCTGTTATTTCTGCGAACATGTAACGGTATACCAAAAAGGACAGTTCCGAGTGTATACAGATCCAAAATGACCTCATCTCTTTAGTGAACCAACTAATAGGTAGAATATCTTTTAGATGATACATAATCATCATTTTCATCATTTATTACATTTCAGGCTCTTTAGCACATGCTTTTTGGTGTACTTCGCAATTCTTATTTAATTTTTCAAAGGCAACATATTCACATGGCACAAGACCCAAACAAAATATAAAAAGTATGTAGTGAAAAATGTCACCCTCACCCTAGTTCCCATCTTCACTCCAACAGGTAATCACTTTTATTACTGCTTTGTAATCCTTCTACAGTCTCTTTTTGCATTTAGAAACAATAGGAATATTTTCATTTCCTTCCCTTTTACCACAAAAGATTGCATATTGTGTGCCTCTTTTACACTTCTTTAACTAAGCAGTGCAATTATTTGTGTGCAAGTTTTATCTTGCCTGTTCATGTTCACAAATGAGAAATTGCCATATTACAGAAGTGTTGATTCTCAGTACAATTAATCTATACAAATTTTGTGCAGTTTTCCTCAAAATCTCAAATGGATTCTAAGACATGACTAATTATTTTCAAAGTTTATATTGTCCTACCTGATATGTAAAATATACAATTAAGTTAGAATAATTATAATAATATGCTAATCGTAAACTAATGAGTGAGAATAGAAATTCTACAAACATTCTAATATATATAAGAGAATTTAATATTAAGTTGACCAGGTCAAACTGCTATTTTCAGAGGCCAAAAATAGTTTACGCTTAGTAATTGTGCACAGTAGAATCCAATATATGACCATGATGGCATTTTATAGTCCTTCATGTGCCAGCTATGCTCTTGACTCCATGTCACTGAGTCTACTCTTGTTCTCCTTTCTTACTCCACTCTTCACATTCACAGGCCATCTCGTAAACCGCCTTTCCTGTTTGGTACATTTTTGAGAACAGATGATGCCTGGATGACTTGCTCATCAAATGGTCAAATGAATGAGCAGCTGAATAAACCG
>PVJO010034231.1:0-11249 GCA_004026905.1 Hystrix cristata | reverse complement strand
TCAGAGGGAAAAGTGTTCAGCTTTTCTCCATTTAGTATGATGTTGGCTGTTGGTTTGTCATAGATGCCTTTTTTTCAGATTGAGATAAAGGCCTTCTATACCTATTTTCTTCAGGGTTTTTTTTTTTTATCATAAATGGATGAATGGATGTTGAATTTTGTCAAATGCTTTTTTTTTTGGTGCCGGATATCAAACTCAGAACCTTGTGCTTGCTAGGTGAGCGCTCTACCACTTGAGCTAAATTCCCAACAAGTTCTTTATTTATTCTAGATGTTAGTCCTTTGCCTGAGGAATAGATGGTAAAGATTTTTTTCCACTCTGTGGGTTGTTTCTTCACTCTCATAGTGGTTTCCTTTGCTGTGGAAAAGCTTTTTAATATGATGAGATCCCGGTTGTTGATTCTTTGTGATATTTCCTGTGCGATCAGGGTTTTGTTCATTAAGTCTTTGCCTACTCCTGTGTCTTCAATGGTTTTACCAATTCTATATTCCACCAGGTTGTTTCTGTTTTAATATTTAGACCTGCCGAGGATTTAGGTTAGTGGTTAGAGTGCTTCCCTTGTAAGCACAAGGGCCTGAGTTCAAACCAAAAAAAGGAAAAAAAAAAAACCACACATTTAGACCTTTAATCCATTTTTAGTTAGGTGCATGGTGAAAGATATATAGATTCAATTTCTAAGATATGGAAAGCCAGTTTTCCCAACACACCATTTATTAGAGAGGCTGTCTTTCTTCCAGTGAAGGTGTTCGGCCCCTCTGACAAAGACAAAGTAGCTGAGTGTACTTGGAGTTGTTTCTCAAATTTCTGTTCCATTGATCTGCAGGTCTGGTTTCTTTTGTTTGTTTTGCCAGCATCATGCTGTTTTTATCATGGTAGCTTTGCAGTATAACAGGATGGTGCTGCCCCCTACCTTTACCTTGTTGCCCAGAATTGCTTTTTGTTTTTCTGAGATGGGGTCTTTCTATGCAGTTCAGGTTAGCCTTGAACTCACTATATATCCCCAGGCCAGCCTCCAACACGTGTTGATCTTCTTGCATCAGCCTCCCACATGCTGGGATTACAGGAGTGCACCTGGCTGGAGGAGTGCACTCCTGCACTGGTTACACGTGGCTCTTTCAATTATTGCATACAAATATATAAATAGTTTCAACAAACTGAAGAAACAGAAATTATTACCCAGCTTATATTAAGCCAGACATTTGCAAAACTGTGAAACAGTGCCACTCTTATTTTTCATGAAAAAAATTTTTTGGGGGTGCTGGGGATCGAAGCCAGGGCCTTGCACTTGCTAGGCAAGTGCTCTACAACCGAGCTAAATCCCCAGCCCCTTTCCTGAAAAATATATATATATATTTTTGGTGCTGGGATTGAACTCAGGACCTTGTGCTTGCTAGGCAAGTGCTCTATCCACTGAGCTAAATCCCCAGCCCCATGAAAAATATTAACAAGTATTGTTTTGTTATTTTAAATTATAAATAATTTTAAAGGTTCTCAATTTTAATTTTGGTAACAGTAAATATTGACAGATATAACCCATAATAAAAGCTTTTTGGGGGAACCAAAACCAAAATGTTTGAGAACCACTGTGCTATATAGCCTCTGGCACACATATAGGAGTGTACACACACATACATATTTACATACAGGTTTACATGTTTGTATGTGTATATGTAAATATGAACATATTTTTATATATTTTTTGCACTAATGGGAATTGAACCTAGGGCTTCACACATGCTAGGTAAGCACTACCACTGAGCTACATCCTCAGCCCTTCTTGGTAATTTTTTATGTATGTATGTATGTATGTATTTATTTGCCCTTCTTGGTAATTTTTTAGTTACTAAAGAAGTTAAAAACCTGGAGGAGGGCTGGGGGTTTAGCCCAGTGGTTAGAGCGCCTGCCTAGCAAGCGCAAGGCCCGGAGTTCGATCCCCAGCACCAAACAAAACAAAACAAAAAATCTCTGAATGAATTGTTTACTTTAGCAATGAAGCCTAGACCACACAAAGCTAATTTATTTGGCATTTTCCCCGAGGCTAAACACTACTGACATTACTAAATATTTTAATGTACGTGACAAGGTTGCTACAGTGAAAACATAAGTTTGAGAATTGGATGAAGAGTTGATTATGGGGACTATGAGTCATAGTGTCAGCACATTTATGTTATGAAAAAGCATGGATAAAGAAAAAAATTTTTGAGACAAGGTCTAGCTTCATGGTGCAGGCTGGCTTTGAACTCACTATGTAGCCCAGGCTAGCCTCTAACTCACGATGATCCTCCTGCCTTGTCTCCCAAGTGCTGGGATTGTGGGTATGCACCATTGTGCCTGGCAAAAGTTGTATTATTCTTAAAATTATATGCATTTTCATCCTTGTTTTGTGGTTTTATTTTGTTGTTGTTGTTTTGTGCTGGGGATCGAACTCAGGCCCTCGTATTTGCTAGGTGAGCGCTGTATTACTTGAGGTAACTCCCCAAGCCCCTTGCATTGTTTTTTTGAGACAGAGTCTCACTATATATTCCTGGCTGGTCTCAGAACTCACAGTGATCCTCCTGCCTCAGCATCCTGATTACTGGTATTATGGGTAAGTGCCCCTATGCCCAGTATCATCCTTACATGTTTCTTGCCTCCTAGCCATCTCCTCACCCTTTCAGGAGACACTTTAATTTGGCTCATGTTATTTTTAAATGGCTTCTGTAATCTAATCCTGAATAATGTTTTGTTTTTTGTTTTTTTTTTTTGGTGCTGGGGATCGAACTCGGGTCTTTGTACTTACAAGGCAAGCACTTTAACCACTGAGCTAAATCCCCAGCCCCTGAATAATGTTTATTTTAAAGCATATATGGTTAAGCAATAAACACAAATATTTGTTGAAATATTTGACAATTAACTCATTTTTTGGAAAAAAACACACACATATTAAGGTTCCCTACAAATCAAACGATTTGTGTCTACATGTCCCTCCAAAGCCTCATAGGTCATAGATGGGGCTTTTTTCAGAGGTGGCTGGATCTAGAGTGTGTGATGCTGGGATTAAGAGTGTGTGATTACTGAATCAGTCCACTGATTAGTTTGGCACCGCCCTAATCCTGGCAGCCTGGATAAGATGTAAGGGATAGAAAGAGGCTTCCCTACCCCTTGCTTGCCTTGCTGCCTTCTGCCTGTCTGCCAGGCCACCCTACCTTGGAGCCAGCCACCTATGAACTGAAACTGCTACAAACTGCAATTCAAATAAACCTTCCCCTTTTAACTTTGAGTGTCAAGTATTTTATCTCAGCAATGAGAAAACTAATTTAAAATATCAAGTAACTTGGAAAGATCACATTGCTGCTGTCTTTAAAAATCTGACTCTGATGGGGCTAGAGATTTAGCTTCGTGGTAGAGTGCTTGCCTCACGAGCACAAGGCCCTGAATTCCATTCCCAGCACCACCACCTCAAAAAAAAAAAAAAAAAAACTGACCATGAAAGAGAATCATTGTTGGTGTTTACAGGGTATATTTTGAGAGAAAAAAAGAAAAAAACCAAAGAGTCCAACTCTACTCTGTTTTTTGAGAAGGGCACCACTGTGTCCAGTTCCAAACTGAAATCTAGAATTGAGGAAATCAAGTGAAAAGGCAGGAAGCAAAAACCTTGTTTTTTTGGTGCCGGGGATCGAACTCAGGGCCTTGTGCTTGGTAAGGCAAGCACTCTAACCACTGAGCTAAATCCCCAGCCCCCCAAAAATGTTTATTTTATTTGAATTCCATTGTCTAGGAGGATTTCAAAGCCATTTAATGAGACCTGACAGTTTGACCACAGACTCAGACATGCACAGACAGGAACATGGCAAACCTCAGCCTGACGTCACTATCTCCAGGAAATCATATATTCCACCAATTTTGTTACTTAAACAACATTAAAGATACTGCAGACACTGACACCAGTCTCCCCTCAGAAACCACATGGCATTTCTACCTGTATTTGGACTTTACTCATCTTGAATGTTTGGACATATTCCAGGCCAGAGAAAAAGCAAATTCTCATATCTGAATGTTTTTCTGTCCAGCTGTGCAGGTCTAGCTCCTTTTGGGTAATACACGTCTGCTTAAGTTACACTACTGGATGTTAGTCCCTCAAAGCAAATGTCTATTTGACTTTGTATTCTAGACACAGAAAAAAATAACCAAAGAAATAAAGCCGTAATCTGATTTCCTAGAGACCCTCTGAACCTCTTTTGAATACTGGCCTCATACTGCTAGTGCACATTTTTTTTTTTTTAATTACTTAAAGTTCTCTCTTAGGAATGTCTTTAGTTAGGGATAAGAAGTCTTAGAAAGCTAACAAAAAAGTTTAACATAGGATGTGAACATTCACTAAGCAAAAGATTCTTCCCACGAAAATCAAACAGAAAACAAAGTGTTACTAACATCTTCTATTTATTCATTAATAAAAAGTGCATAGTACAAGCCCTTTATCCCAACCCAAGTACTCAGTAAAAGATTAACAATAAACACTGGATGGCACAGACATGATTTGTTTGGCATGATTTTAACATTTAAAAACAGCAATTTTACAAATAGATCATCACATGACCTCTTTTGCTTTTTAACAAAGTAATCATCAGACATTAACAAATACATATGATTTTTCAGTTAGAAATATAATAAGACTAACTCTACTATTGCCGCAACAAGATTTATCCCTTAACTGTAAACACTCTTCATCATTCCTTCTTCAGGTTTCTATTTTGTGTCTTAAACTAAGCTGGCCAAAGGTAAGCAGGTAATGTACTCATTTTGAGTGACACATTTTCTCCAGAGTGATGGACTTCCCACGTTCCTTCAAAACTGTAAGATATTGGTCATTCCATCAACACTATCACATCACATATCACAAAGACACTAACAATAACCACGGTATAGCACTACTTAATAGAATTGCTGCCATTTGTGAAATACGACTTCCTGACAATTTGATAGTGCTTTAATAGGTACATGATAAAAAAATCTTTTACTATAAACAGTTCCAATGTTCACCTTTTCCTTATGGAAAGCAAAACAAAACAAAACTACCATTATTTGGAATAAAATAACTTTCAATGGCCCTAAAACAAAGTTTTTTTGGGGGGGTTGGGAATTGAATCCAGGGCCTTGTGCATGCTAGGCAAGTGCTTTACCACTGGGGTACATCTCTGGCATTTATGGAATGTTTTAAGAACACATAATGATAAAACTGTAAGCTTTATCTTTCTTTTATCCAGATAATTTGAAAAGGAATACAGGATAGATATAGTTGAAGTGAATGCTTACAAGTTGAATAATGATTTAAGAATGTGTTCAAGGCCACATAGAGAAACTGTAACAATTAAATAGAAAATAAATTACTAGTTAGGTTAATAAGAACACTTTATGTGCAGTACACTGTCTTTTAAGCAATGCAGAAAAATTAAACAAGCAAAAGATTCCAGGACTAAATACTTCACTAGGAACTTTTGTTGCCAATCTAATAGAAGGTCCTTTAGAGGAAAAGGCTAATATATACTTTTTCTTTATTAGTATATTGTGATACACAGTAAATACATTCATTGTGGAGAAGTTGGTACATATACATATCCCATTGTGATCCACTTTCTTTTCCTCTCCCATCCCCAAATCTTTTTATCCTTTCAATGAACCAACTCTTTTATTCATTGATCCTTTGTATTATTAGTCTAATTAATTTCTGCTCTGAACTTTGTAATTTCTTTCCTTCTATTAGTTTTAGATTTTGATTTTTATTGTCTATGACCATGAGATGTACCATTTATTTATTTGCGATCACCTCTCTTTACGCGAGCATTTACAGCTATAAACTTCCCTCTTAGAACTGCTTTCATTGTGCCCCACTAGTTTGGTATGTTGTGCTTCTACTCTCTTTTAATTCTAGGAATTTTTTACTTCTTCCCCAATCCATTGATTATTCAGTAACATATTACCTAATCACCATGTGATTGTGTAGTTTCTGTGGTCTCTTTTGCTGTTGATTTCCAACTTCATCTCACTATGATCTGATAGTGTACAGGGAAATATTTCAATTTTTTTGTATTTATTTAAGCATCCTTTATGACCTAAGATATGGTTTATGTTGGAAAAAGTTCTGTGTGTTAAGAAAAATGTATATTCTGTTGTTGGATGAAACATTCTGTAGATATGTTAATCCCTTTTGTTCATGGTGTGCTTTTAACTCTGATGTTTGTCTGGATGACCTAATTGTGAGAGTGGGGTATTGAAGTCCCTCACCCCCATGACCATATTGGTAGCTGTCTTTTTAAGTCCAGTAACTCTGTGTTATGAAATTGGGTGCGCCCACATTCGGTGCATACATTTTACAACTGTTATGCCTTCCTGTTGATTTGTTCCCTTTAACAGTATGCAGTGGCCCCTTGTCTCTTCTGATCAGTTTTGGCTTGAAGTCTGCTGTGTCTGATAATAAAATGGCTGCTCCTGCTTGTTCTGGGGCTCTGGTTGAATGGAGTATTATTTTCTATTCTTTCACTTCAGTCCATATACTTCCTTTTGTTTTTGGCTGCTGAGGATCGAATTCAGGGCCTTGCACCTGTTAGACAAGTGCTTTACCACTGAGCTAAATCTCTAATCTCTGTGTACATCCTCTTGGATGAGGTGTGTTTCTTGTTGGCAGTATATGGCTGCATTGTTTTTGATCTAATCTGCTGGTCTGTGTCTTTGAGAGACCACTGACATTGGGTGTTATTATTCTAAGGTGTTTCTTTTTATTTATTTTTGGGTGCTGGGGATTGAACTTAGGGCCTTGCACTTGCTAAACAAGCACTCTACCACTTGAGCTAAATCCCCAAACCCCTAAGGTGTTTATTGAATGTCATTGTACTCTTTTTCTGGTGCTAATTCTTTTTTTTTATTCTTTTTTATCTACTCTCCCAGGTAGATGTATGGTTTCCTTTGGGTTCTTTGGTGCTGGTGGCCTCCAAGCTGAGGCAAATCCCCAATCACACTGGCAGAAGGGAAAAACAAACAGACCCTGAGCTGTGCTGGAAGTAGGCAGCCAAGGGGGCCACAGATTCCACTGGACTTAACGTCAGAACATCTCCTCAAAAATGCTCCACTGGCCTAGCTTTTCTCCATGGAAGGTGGGACCATGACAACCTTCACAATCTGAGTGTACACTGTTTAAACCTCTCAGGGGATCTGCAACTAGTCTGTGCCTTCTCCAAGACTGTTTCTCACAGCTGTCTTCCACCAGTCAGTGTGGCAGGATGATCCAGTAGACTCTGAAACGAAGTTATTTTGTGACTTCAGATTCCTGGAGTAGCTTTGTCTTAAACAACAAGCCACTCCCCAAAATGGCTTCTGATTCTGTCAGTCCCAAGAATTGCAGACACAGCAGCGAATTTCTTCTCCACTTCCAGCATGCCATGCAGAAGGAGTCATATTCAGAGTAAACCCTATGCTGTGTTTGCAGCTTAGATCCTGTGGGGTTCTTCTTGGGGCCAGCGCTGGGGATCTGTTATTTCTCCTGGGGCTGCTTATGACCCCCTTGGGGCTGACCTGGGATTTGTGGAGACAAGACCTCCTCCCTGAGCCAGTGCTACCATCCCAGACTGTTTCCTTCTTTTCTCTGTGTTGTCTTCAGTTTCTCTGTATCTCTAGTTTTCCTGGAGCTCTACTTTTTTTCTTCATTAAGTTGTTATTCTCCAGGTGTCTCAATCCAGGGCCCAGAGAGGCTGTATTCTGCTGCTGGTTATATGCTACAATTTTTCAAGGCTAATATTTTTAGATTCAATGTCAATTAAATTTGTGACAGAAATAAAGAACTAGGAATAAGAATCCAAATTTTCAGGTCTCTAATATTAGACATTCTGTGTTCACATTTTAGCCATTTTTTCAACCAAAGCTAAGTCTCAGTGATGTTAGCCACAGATTCTGTAAATTGGAGTACAGTAGTATCTCTACAAGGGATTGCCTTTCTACCAGGTTACAGAAGAGAATGTTTGGAAATATGGACAAAATGTCAACATCTAAGGGGCAAGGGCCAAAAAAGGACTGCTAGAGGGATTTCGCTCCATGGTGTGCCATTCCAACCTCTTCTGCTTTGAACACCTTACCAGCTAGAGAGGTGGGAAGGCTGCCAGTGGCCAGAGCAAGAGGGGAAATCTTTACTTTGCAGTGTTCATTTGGCCAGGATTTAAATTACTTGTGCATTGCTACCCCTTCATTGGCACAAGTAATAAAGATTTGATTATATTATTTCCGGAAGTTGAACAGAAAGCCAAGATAAAATGCATACAGAAAAATGCAAGTAGTCAGTAGTGGGTTATATAATGAAATAATGCCCTTACAATGCTTACAGCCTATGATGTAGTCAAAACAAAAGGGGAAAAATACCCTAAAAGTGTCATACGACTGTATCAGAGACTAATAGGTATAATGATATAGAGAAGTTTATTGAATTCACAGAAATAATTTCTCAGAACTATACTATACAGTGAAAAGCTAGACTGACCTATGGAGGGAAATTATTCCACTGATAGGAAAATATCTTCGAACCCCATAAATCAACTGTAATCACTTGCTAGGGACAAATTCTGAAACCACATGGGTCATGCAGACATTTAAAAATGCCATTTGTATTCACTTTTTTTTAACTGCGCATAACAATGCAACCTTTTCCATTTTTATACACTTCAAAATTTCTCTTATATTAATGCTCCTTCCCATCCCAATCCACCCCTTTAGCAAACAGGAATGAAGTTAAGGGTTAAGAACAAGATTATTGATTGATTCTTATTTTCCTCATTTTCCCTTGGAATAAACCAAGACTTCATTTAAAAAATTTTAAAGTAAAAAAAAAAATTTTAAAGTCATAAGGCTAACAAAAGACTCAATTTTTTTCCTCAAATTAAAGAGTGAATAAACAGGCATTCAAAATAAATAAGTAAATAGGCATTCAAATGTCAGTAAACCAACAGGCCCAATATAGATGTAAGATAGTTTCATTTTAACAGGGAAATGCTAGAAAAGAAGTTTCCTGAGAGGCACTCATTTTAAAAATAAATTATACCTTAAGTCATTACTGAATAGATTCTATCTGGCAAAGGCAGAAGAATGAATTTTTCCCTCTTTTCATGAACCTTGTAAGGCTAGTGTAGCTGCTTGCAAATGTTACATGATGGTCTGGTAATCATTTACCATACTGATAACTCATGTTTGTTTAAAGTATTCTTAACATCTGACATTTTTAATGGGAATAAAAAAATCAGTAAATAACCATTTCATTTCTCTCGTCTTACAGTAACCACACAAACCAACTGTAATGAGTGATAAAGATTTCAGCTATAATTTGTAAAATATTCTAAGAGCTGCCACAGTCCAGAAGTAAGGAAAACTGCCGCCCACGAAAAAAACAAAAGTGTAAATACAACGGTGGTTCTCATTTTCTTTCAGACAGTCCCAGATAACCCCAAATAACTTTATAAATACCTTATGAAAAAAAAATTTTTAAATCTATCAAAACTATTTAAAATATTAAAATGCAGAAATCTCAAATTTCCTTCAATCAGGCCAGAAATCACCACAAAATTAATGATCATAGTTACAAACAGAATGAGTGGAATGTGTAAGTTCAGGACAACCAAAAAAGCCCCATGTAACTTTTCTTTTAATATAATCATTTACTCAAACATACTGTAAATAGGAATGGTGATAACATAGGAAGCAAAAATAAGTTTGCAAGTGAAATTTCTAGAAGCTCATGGAAATGATACCATCCCATGTTTGCACACACAAAAGGAAAACTGTTCTAGTGGGGTTAAGATCACTCTGGTCATTTCCGTTCATTTGGTCGTGCAAGGTGTTAGCTATTTTCGCTTCCCGTATCATAAAGTTAGTCCACAGGAGGAGCTGGAGGATCCTGTCCCTGGCATGAAAGAGAAATAAACAGGAATATAATCAATATTTGCTGCAAGCATGTACTAACAAAAATGAAAATTAAAAAAAAGAAAAATTATTTAAATGACTTCTGGAACTCCAGTGCAACCCATGTAACACCTATAATAAGAACTGAGCGTCAGTGCCCGATTCTCCAACCCAAACTCTGCATTTATTTGGACTTTTCCAATGTTTTTACACATGGGAATACTAGGTTAACATTGATTCTCTAATCTGTCTCACACTTCCTGGGGCATGCAGGAGAAGGACATTGAGTAACACTGATGTCCATGCGCTGGCGGCTTCTCTAACCGTGAGGGACGCCCACTGGTGGTAAGGAGAGAGAAACCCAGTCTCTAATGAGGCTGTTAAACTTTCTAAATTGAAGCCAGGTGTGGTGACACATGCCTGTAATCCCAGCACTCAGGAGGCTGAGGCAGGAGGGTCAACAAGAGTTCAAACCCAGCCTGGGCTACATAGTGACTTCAAGGCCAACCTGCACTACATAGTGAGACCCAGCTCAAAAAAACAATGTCAGGCATGATGGTGCAAGCCTGTAATCCCAGCACTCAAGAGGCTGAGGCAGAACGATCACTGCAAGTTCAAGGTGAGCCTGGGCTACATAGTGAGTTCAAAGCCCCTTGAACTACATAGCGAGACCCCTGTCTAAATGAAACAAAAAAAACCCCAAGCAAACAAAAAAAAAACAAAAAACACCAAACAAACAAACTAAAAACCTTTCTAAACACTTTAGCTACCTCTGGATTTTTTTTTAATGTGCAAACTAATAAAGCCACTTACATAAACCACTTTAAATTGGTTTTTGTTACTTGTAATAGAAAGTATCTGAACTGAAAAGATCAGATCTTTGGGATCTTCAGGAAGCCTGAATTCACTTACACTGACATGTTCTCTTAAGGGCTCAATGAAGGGTTATCAGTGTTTCTTTTTTTTTTGGTGCTGGGGATCAAATTCAGGGCCTTGCACTTGCTAGGCAAGCACTCTAATCATTGGGTTAAATCCCCAATCCAGTGTTTCTACTCAGTATTAGACTCAGTGTTTTTCCTTGCTTAGTCCCAGGGCAAAGGGACTACTGTTCCTTGACCTTCTGCTACAATGAACCTTAGACTGCGGGTGTATCACTCTTAATTACTTCTAAATCTGGCTATTAAGTTGTAATTCTTAAACTCCAAATATTGAGAAAGTTGCTCTTTGACATGAAAGTAATAAAGCTGGGGCTGGGGACTTAGCTCAGCGGTACAGTGCTTGCCCAGCAAGCACAAGGCCTTGAGTTCAATCCCCAGCACCACCAAAAAACAAAAAAC
>PVJO010034230.1:0-11197 GCA_004026905.1 Hystrix cristata | reverse complement strand
AGCCACACACACTCCCAAGGTTTTTGTGTTTGTTTTGATGAATTAGTAGTAATAGGACCCAAGAGTCAGGTCTTGGGATCAGGGACACTAGAGTGCTTGAATTCAGATTTCCTGTGAAATGTTCTTTCTTCAGAAAGGCCCCTTGTCCATCTGTCACCTGTTTAGTTTTAGTATAATACTCTTTTTATTTAATAATTCAGTCGTTAGCCTTTTGTTTGTCTTTGCAGACTCACAGACTTCTTAGCTGTCTCAGTTGCCTTACTTGCTTCGATATCTACAGAGCCTAAAACTGGGCCCCTTTTTCATCAAAAGATTGTTCAAGGAATGAATTCCGAGAGCAGCCTAAACATGCAGGAACTGTAAGGAGAAAGGGCTGGGAGAAAGGAGCCGTGGTGGAAGCTACAGGTGGTTAGCGTCCAAAGTTCTTTAGCAGAGAATAGAGCAGGAGCTCTGGTGAGGACTGAGGACGAGAATTTGGGGTAATGTTGGGAAGAGGCTGATTTTAAAACTGCAGAGACAAAGGAAGAAGGTATTCAAGGGACAGGCATGAAGTCGCTACCAGAGCGAGATAAAGGGCAAAAGGTGAGGTTGTATCTTTCAGATAGCTGCAGAGGGAGGTGCGACCTGAGCAGTTCCAAAGTGTGACAATGAAATAACACTCTCAAAAAAGGAGAGTGCTGGATTCCCAAGGACCATTTATACAGGCTTTATAATAACAATATAGATTTTAAAATTTTATGTATATATAATTTTATATAGTCTATATATGATTACATACATACTTCATGGAAAACAGCATTGTAACAACATAGATGTTGGAAAAAAATTGATTTGCACTTTCTGATAAATTAACCAAGTTAAAATGTGCAAGGCAGATTCAGATAAATACTCATAAAGTGACCTAGCAATGGGATATGTTTTTGCCTGTTCTCTCTACATGTGATCCCATGTGGCTTTATATAGGAAACAAAAGAGGCTTATTTCACCCAAAATATCCTAGGTATTTATTGCCCAATGAAGAAATTGTGGAAAAAAAGCAGAGGGTATCGTTGTGCTGAAAGACAAGTATAGAGTTGTAGCTGCTCCAGCCTTACCCAGGGTCACCTAGTTACATTAAAAATTTCTGCATAAACAGCTCCAGGGGTAAAAGACCTTTTCCTTTTCTGAGTTCATATGTCCCTGTGCTATTGTCTGGGCATCTTTTCAGTTTTCCTTTGTGGACTTGGCTGTTTCTGGACTGGAGGTTTCTTTTTCTCACCTGCCAGGAGGAATGCTTTTCTAACTAGAGCCAGATGACGTTGCTGGGATGACAAGGCTTGTGTGGGCTGATTACAGAACACAAGGAGTGTGTAGCTCTTAAAGAACTGAGACGTGTTCTAAGGTGCCCACTGGCCTACCGAAGGAAGGTAAGAGCAGCATCCCAACACAGGCAGCTAGAGCCCTTCTCCTGCCTCCATAACTTCAGTGGTAGTTTCACCCTCCCTGCTATCCTTAACCTGGCGGCCAAGGGTTTGGGCAAGCAGTCGGCATGGTGCTCTGATGGACACTCTTCTCTTGGGGAGGGAGCGTGGCCAAGATGTCAGAGGCTGGCATGATGGGTGAGGGACTGGATTTCACGTATTAAGGGCCACGGTTCCAAACCACTCCTGCTGGCCAGCGTTTTGCCTCCATGCAACCTTGCCTAGAATTCTGAATCTGATGAGGCAAGATTTGATACAGAAAAGAGAAGGGAGAGAGCAGAAGAAGAGACATTTGGGTGAAAGATACACAAGTGGTACATTCGCTGAGATATTTCTAAGAAGAAAAGCAATTCAGAACTTGTTTATCTCACCCAAGAAATCTGCAGGAAGTCAGTCTCAACAGTATCATCCAGGAGTACGGCTCTGCCTCATCCGCCAGTATCAGTGTGTCCTCATCTTTGTCCTCTCATGGTGACCAGATGGCTGCTCATCTTCAGACTTACAACTGCATTACAGTGAAGTGGCAAAGGGGACACAGGGCTCCTAGCAAGGCTTTAACCTTTCAGAGAAAATACTCAGTTCCAGGAATTTCTACCAAAATCTTTTTGGCCAAAAAGGAGTCACATGGCAGCTCTTACCTGCAAACTGAGAACTTGAAAATTTACTTTTCCATTCTCTGTGGCAAAAGCTGGTCCAGAAAACAGAAAGTAGTGGGAATGGATTTTCAATGGACCACGGTGGATCTAGGCTACAGGACCAAATAATCAAAAAATAAAGAAAAAATTTGAGCATCAAACTATACAAAGCTAAAGTTCAGAATGGTAGAAGATCAGAATGATAGCACCAGCAAGAATACTAACCAATACAGACAAAGACAATCAAAGTCATGGGCCAATACCAAAGTCCTTCAGACTTTCTTTTCCTTAATTCTCTATAGTGTAAAATATGTCTAACCTTACACTAATGCAGAATTTACAGCCTGAGAGTATTGTATAATTAACATAGGTGTTTTTCTCTCCCAGGACATGGAAGGACCATATACTCACCTGAATATTCTGTCACTATAACTATGCCTGTGATCTGAGGCAAAGGTTCCAGTAAAAAAGATTAGAAACACCACATTGCTGAGACATTCACTGGAAAACACAATAGGGCTCTCCAGAAAGAACAGGAAGAAGGCTAATTTTACAGGTTTTTCTCCTCTGGCCTTCCTCTTAAGTGCCTGTCTAACCCGCAGCCTTAATCATCACCCCCTCCTTGGAGTCTGTTTACATTTCATGCCCTGTCTAGCAGCTAGCTTGCAGACTGGCCCTGCTGTGTGTATACGTCCCATTATCACAGCAACATCCCTTCCTTCAGCAGTAACTCAGATCCCACCATGTGGCAAGTGCTGCCACAAGCCCTGGCAGTTCAACCTCTGCCTTCCAGAGCTGCATTTCCCAGGAGAAATATGAGGCAAACTCTATGCATGAATTTTAATTTCCCACGATTTGCACTAAATAAGGGAAAATGAGGTAAAAGTAATTTTTGATAATGCAGTTTTTTAAAGCATTGTATCCAAAATACTATTTTGACATAATATAACAATTATTAGTGAGATATTTTACGTTCTTTTTTTTTATACTAAGTCTTCAAAGTCCAGTGTATTTTTTAATATACTCCACTGGACTGGCCCCATCTCGAGTGGTCAACAGCTTCCTGTGGTAAGCGGCTGCCATATTAGAAGGAGCTCTTCCAGAACTGACAGACCATACATAATGACCCATAACCTGGTTAGCTGTGCCTCACAGAGAGGCTTCATGGCGTGAGATCAGAGACATGGTCTCGTGTGAGAAAAAACAGCCGCTTCCCTACTCAGGTATTTCTTTTAGCACTTTCGCCTTTGCTCAGAGTCTAAATCTCAGCCATGTGGGCTTAGCAAAACCTGATTCATTCAAAATCCTAAATCTGACTTACTTCAGAGTCCTGGCTCTTGGTGACAGAAATGTAAGAGAGTAGTATGTAAAATGGCAGTCGTGGTCCATTCACAGTGCAACATGCCTATACATTAGTGTGTCTGTCACCTCCGTGGGCTATGATTTGCTGGCTGCGGCCTGGGAGATAAATCAAGCCCTTCTCCCATCTGTTTTAGTACAGCCACAAGCTAAGAATGACTTTTACAATTTTGAATAGTTGAAAGCGAAAGAAGCATACAATTTTGTGACAGATAGAAATGCACAAAACTCAATTTTCATTGTCTATAAAAAGTTTTATTGGGACACAGCCACACTCATTCATTTAAGTATTATCTAGAGCTGTTTCAGTATGACAGTAGCAAAGCCGAGGAGCTGCAAGAGACTGCATGGTCCACAAAGCCCACAACATTTACTTTCTGGCTTGTGTCACAAAATGTTTGCCAACCCCAATTCGTGTATGTAAATCACTTGAGGGGCTTTTAAAGAATAGCTATGCAGCACTACCCCCAAGTACTTCTGGATTAATTAGTCTCTGGTGAGCCCTAAGTAACCATATACAATAAAACGATTCTACTACTGTAGCCAATCTGGTTCAGAAACCAAAATATAGGTGATAAGAAGGCTGTATGGAAAGCCTGGACTCAGAATGAAGAGGCCCAGGGAAGGAACTTGAGTTACATCTCACGGGCAGTCTCTGCCCGTCAGCAGAAGGGCTCTTGGGCCTGCATGCCAAGGCGTATTCTTCTGAGTCAGTGCTTATCCCCGTTCACCTCTGTTTCCTTGATGTTCTGCACTTCCAAGCTGAACCAGATCCTCTGCTGATTGACACATTCTTCCTGCGCATTCTCCAGTTAAGCCTTCCTTATCAGCCTGGGGGCCATTCTGTCTCTCACCAGTAAGATTTTGTTTGTCTGCTCTGAGTCACTGTTGCTGCTTTTATGTCTTTCTCAAGACCAATCTGATTTTCCTTTCTTTTCTTTCCAAAACATTTCTTGGTTGCCTTAGAAAACATACATTTCAATTGTTGCTTTCCTTAGTTATCTTTGCGCCTCCAGGCCTACATGCACTGAGCCACATAAGTACTTGGTGAATGGTTTCATTGGTAGCTAAAAGTAAGAATGAGTGGGTGGGAAAGAATAGTTAGAAAAAAATAAAAACAAAAAACAGATTTTGCAGATTGTGTGTTGTAGGTATGGTGAGTTTAAAATTAAAATGTCCAGATTTGAATATTGCCTCCACTTCTTTCTCTAGAAAGCCCCATGAGAAGATCCCTTTCTCTTCCTGAGAACGAAACTTGGAATACTCATGAAGTGGGAGAGTAACACCTGCTTCACAGAACAGCATAAAGTTGGCTTACCAAATAAAGTAGTGCCTGTGTAGTGGCTGACCCGTAATAGAAAGTTCCCTCCTCCTTAATCAGCACTTCAAAAGATCCTAATTGTCTATAGCTGCAAATAGTTTGCAACCTCATTTACCAAGTTATATACTCATAGCAGTATTATTAAAGGTGACTTGGTATTTTATTGTTTGTACATGTATTTTATAGTACAAGTTTTAAAATATTTCTACATAATAAAATTCTGTAACTTACCATAGTTTTAATAGGTGTTTTTTTCATAAAGTATCACACAAACCCGCTCATTTTGTAGGCCCTGTCCCATTTCATATAACAATACTTTGTATCTTTTTTTCTGCAAAGCTTTTTTAAGTTTTAAAATGGGAAAAGTTTGGAACCCTTGTCTCTTATTTTATATACTTAGAGAAAACATGGTGCATCCCCCAAATTATTGTCATTTCCTACTTACTGCTTCTGGAATATTCATAGATATTGAGGAATCAAAAGCTTCTGATATGAATTCACATTAGAATCATATGAGGAGATACTTTTAGCTGTTGATACCCAGCCCTTTCCGACCACACACTCAGAGCGTGGAGCCAGGCATCCCATCCTCAGTCTCCTAGGCGATACCAACGTGTGGCCAAGACTGGGCATCCCCAAGTGCTCCTCCTCTAGGTGTCCAACAGACCAGGCAAAGTGAAGTCTGGAGGTTCTATGCTTGGCCCTGCTTCCTGCAGATGAACTGAAGGTGAAGCCCAGTTTTGTCACCCAAGGCCAGTGTTTCAGTCTAATCCTAATCCTGGAATTATAGGATGTACACTCTTCTTGATCTGTACAAAATCTTCAGTAAATGGACTATTGCTTCTGATTACGTCAGGTCATACTAGGTAATTAAAACCCACCTAAGACATCTCAGTAAAATTCTGAAGGGCTGTTTCCCTGATCATGCAGTGAATCATAAGAGAGGGAGGTATCGTTTTGTTTTGCTTAAGCAATTAAGAGTTGCTCTTGTGGAGAGTTAGAGAAAAGGAACCATTGGAGAGAAATAATGAACAGAACATACTTATATTTCACAAAGGGCCATTTTACGATGAACTTGGATGAGTCCCAGTGTAAGACAACAGAAGAAGAATATTGTGATGAAGGGATCATACGGTGGCCAAATCGAATCAGAGCTAGATTCAACTTGTCAAAACAAAGGTTTGCCATAACTTGCATATCTGAACAGAATTTATTAAAATGTCAATTTAAACGTTAACACCTTCTTAAAGCAATACTCACAGTGCTTAAAAAGTTATACTAATAGGTTTTTTATTCTTTCCTGAAATGTAATTTTTTTTAATGTTCAGTAATAGAGAATAATCAAAAGATGGGCTCCCAAAATAGTGAAAGTTTCTCTGGAGAAATGAAAAGACGTGTGAAACCACAGATATCACATGAACCAGAATGCAATAAAGGGGAATTTAATGACTAAATCAATTTGGCACCAAGTTACACTACAGGTTATACATAGAAAAATAAAATTGTGTAAATAGCGATTCTACTTGAAAAAAAACTAGAAAGTTAAGGAAATTAAAAGAATAAAGCACAATGTTGTAAACATGAAGTTAAAAATAAGATTTTCAGACCCAAAGAATTACATTCAATGTGTTTATTCAACAAAGATTTTTTTGAGTATCTTCTATGTGCCAGGAATTATCTTAAGTCTGGTGTAGGAATGGAAAACAAGACAGACAGGAACCTTGCCCTCAAGTGCCTTGCATTTGAAGGAAGCCAAATCACCAGAAAACCATCAATAAATTAATAAACAACATCATTGGAGCATTGTAAGGAGTCTGAAGAGAATGAATGGTGTGTGGCCTTGCAAAGTGGCTAAGAATGGCTGTATAGCACCTTGCCAGGACAGTGGTGCTTTGTGTAGTCGGAGGGGGCCTTCTCAGAAGAGCTGACATTTGAGGTGAGATCTGTGGTTAAGAAAAGAGCCAGCCACAGGACGAGCTGGGGGAGGGCCCTGTTTGGCAGAGGGAGTGCTTTATGTAGTGGCCAGGTTAGCACTTAGCATGTGAGAGTAATAAAGATTCCAGAATGCACAGTAACATGGGCACACGTGCACGTTATGTGTGCTGTCACGCACACGCGTGCACACACACACACACAGGTAGAATGACAATTAAGAGCATACATGCATACATCAGGTAAACTACTATCCAGAAATGAAGATGGGTAAATTTCCTTGGTGTCACATTTCAAGGTATTTTAACTCCTTTTCTCTTGTATCCCATGCCTTTTACTCCATCTCAACCACATAAATCTAACTTGGAAGAAGACTTAAAATATTGACTTCTAGAGATATGCATTTTTATCTGTAGTTTAGAATATCATCAAATGGCCCCTCCCTGTGCTTGAATGGTGGATGGTTTTTGTAAATTCATCTATTTAGAAACCACTCATTTCTAAAGGACTAGTATGCAGCAAGAGAAAGCTACTATATATTAATGGAAAGAAAACTATTACACTGTCTTAGTGTATGAGTATTGAGACTCGCAGCAAATAAATTTCTTTAGACATCAAGAGTATTAAACCCTATTTTGAGCTTAATTTCTTAGTTATGGTGACACATCAATTTATTGAATACATTTAGGACCCTTTACTTATGGAGAAAACTATTTTTCATATTCCAAAAATCTTTAAATACTTGTTTCTTTTTCTAAAGTGTCATCTTAGGCTTTCTTTTACTATATTCATTTATTTCTCTAGGTCATTGCTCATTAAACTTCCAAAGTTATCACTTTAAACTCAAGTTTCTTGGTGGTGGTATTGTTTCTGCTTTGGGAGGAGAAGATATTGTCATGTTCTTCTGACTTTTGAAGCACACTAAAACAAACAGTGGAGACATATGGTATTTTGGAATCCATGTTCTTCTAAATATCATGCAAGTAAATCAACTCTTTAATGAAACAAATCTCTAAATAAACATGGTTCTTAAAATGGCTATATTCTGGTAATCACAGAGTCACGAATCGGAGCATTTCAATGACAAGTCATATGTTTTGTACGTTAATTTGGAATTTTTTTGATTGACTTCGAGATACTGTCAGAATTCAATCTGTTTCTAGTGTTTTATATGCCTTAAGACTTGTTGTTACTGTATAATAACTAGGACAGCATAGCTGCAGGGTTCCAATTACTCTGGCAAAGAAACCTTATTACATTCTCTCCAACTAAGCGTGTAATTAATGTCTCTATTTCAAGGCCATTTCAACAAATTCAAAACCCAGAATCCATCCACACATATTTAGGACGGTATAGGAACACTTGTGATGTCTTCATCACAGCTGACAGCAATGACAGAGGAGTTTTTTGCGACAAATACAGTATTCTTTAGCACAGGTAGTAAATAATTTATTATAATTAAAGATGTAACTTGAATTAAATGTGTAATTCTAAAAAGTCTCAATGGGGTAGGATCATCCTCCACTCTGTGGAGACTTTTTTAAATGAGTGAGATGTTTTTGGGTGTTCAAAATTTCTGGGCAGAGGTCAATTGTTTTCAATTCATTTTGCATATTCTTCTGGACATTTATGTAGGTAGAAGGTGTGTTTATAGTCGTCTAAATTTGAGCCTAACTCCATTTTGTGAGTAAACATAAAGTATCTGCATAATTTTAGTACTCACTGAGTTTTGCAGGAATGCAATTACTACATAAACCAAGAGACTAATGTGGTTACTTTTGTTAAGAACCGTTCTCCACAGTTACAAAAATCATGCGATTAATGGCAGCATAGCTTGTGGTATTTGAGCTGCCAATAAAACCTACCCATACTACAGCTTCTGCAGTTGAGAGAATTCGGTGTTTATATGCTGCCATTCAACTATTCAATTATGTCTTTTTATCATGCATAGAGACTTGCCAATTGAAATATATTTTTATTATGAATTATCCTCCTAATATTTTCTTTTTAATGTAAAAGAAAGGTATAGGTAGATTTTAGGAAAATTATTTGTTTTGTGGGATTCTTTTCAGGATATCAGAGGGGCATTATAAATAAGTATATTTTGAAGGAGAGTTTGGTAAGATAATATTAAGAACAATTATTCCAAAATATGTCACCCTCCAAGGAGAAGAAGAGATCATGTATGTGTATGTCATGTGCACTTCAGAGGGAAAAAAAGCAAGCAAAGAAAGAAAAAGAAGGAATGGGAAGGGAGATGAGATATTTGCCCTTGATTTCAGCCCCCATTGCGTGTCTAGCCCTGTGCCCAGCCCTGCGAATATGTGATCTCATTTCTGTGCACAGTGCTGAGAGATGCCATGTGTGCACCGAATCTGTGCGCCTCGTAGTACCACATTCAGAGCTGGCTGCCTGACATTTGCAAAGCAGAGAGTAAGAGGAGTTGAGTAGATGAATATTCTTGACATTGCCGGAATGTTAGAATTATTTAAAAGTTCTATTAAGTAAGTGGCAGTCTCAGAGCCTGATTTATGACAGTATGAAATTTTCACAAAGAAGTATTATGAAATTGGAAAAAAAAAAACCTTGTAGGTGCACACAGGACATGGTATGCATATGAATCTCACTGCACGTGTTTGCGTTCATGCTTCCTATTTATAGCTTCTAGGACACATCCACAAGTGATAAATGAACACTGAAATGCTACACATATGTTTATATACACTTTTAGCAATGGAGTTGTTTCAAAAAGTGGTATCTCTACTGAGCCAAATCTCAGACATTTCCAAAGAACAAAAAAATTTGAAATTTCTAAGCTGAACCAAAGGAAAGAAGAACAAGAAAAAAACAAAAATTGGGAGATTTAGCAATAGTAAATCAGACAGGAAAACGATTTTACAAAGAACTGTATAAGAAACAAAATGTATTGGAATTCATTACCAACCCATTGTTGGTTGGTTTTAGTTTTTAGAGACACAATAGGTATTGCCTTGGAATTTGTATGCCTTGTAGGCAAATTTACTATATTACATTTCAGAGTTGTCAATTTAGACATTATAATTTTGGATACGTGACAGATTGCTTTCTTTTTTAAAATAACTAATAAAGATAGAGCTTAGTATTTAACGAGGACTGTGTATGTGCACTTGGACTTCTCTTTTACTGGCCAATAAAACAGAGAGAGAGGGTTGAGTTCAGAAGAGAGGGTGTCTGTGTTCAGAGGCTGTGTTTATTGCAGCCACTGCGATAAAATTAAAGATAATTAGAATTTTAAAAACTCTCTTTATGTTTCCTTTGGCTACAAATTGCAAAAACTCAAGTAAACTAGTTTAAGCAAAAAAAGAGAATGTATTAGCTCACCTGACGGAAAACTCTGAGAACAATACTTGCTTCAGGCGTAGCCAAGAGAAGAACTCCAATTTTGTTATTAGGTTGGTTAGAGTTAGTTGGTGTTTCTCGTTTTCTTTCCATCTCTTGACCTTGTCCTGCTTTCTACGAATTGACTTTTCACCCCGAAGTAGACGCGATGTGTTGGATGACAGAAGCACCATGCCTACATTATCTTTCTCCAAGCAGAATGAAAGTTTCTTTTTCCCCAAACTAACCGAAAAAAACCCGGGTGTGTTTTAGGGAACTCATTTGGGTCTCAGGCCCATGGAGCAAATGCCATGCACTGGGGCGGATGATGCTGGCGGGTCTGCCCGAGGTCACGTGCCTCTCGCATTGCGGGGTGAAGACCGCGCCTAGGACCTGAACCAAAAACATCAAGGGGCGGGGCGGGGCGGGGCACTGCTGCAGCTGCTGCTGACCTGCTTTAGGAGGGAGCAGCCACGTATTGAGAGAAGTGTTTTACGTACGTATCTGACAGTCACATAAATCTCAATTTTTCTCCTCTTTTTCTTCAAGAGTGCATAGTTAGGAAATGACAGAATTTGAGAACTGAAAGAGACCTTGTAAATTATGTAGTTGAACATCATCAATTTAACTATTTTTTGAGAGTTTGCTCATCTTTAAATTGCATCTTGCTGATTGCGAGACGTAGTTTTCTTGCAGCAGTGCAAAATACTTGAGTAGTATGAAATATGATTCAGAATTTTATTAAAAGCATTCACTGTATATCCTAAAGATACTATTTTGGGAATTGTACCTTGATTGTGAACTAAGGAATTATAACTCAAAATTTATACATAATTTAAGAAACAAGTCCCATCTTTTTTCCTTCCAAGCTATATTATAATTTTTAAAGTTTCTATTATCATAGAACTTGTTTCTTAGTCTAAAAGGCATGTTGAAAAGTAATTTGATTTCTTTTTTTTCTTTATACTTTTGTTTCCAGTGAGAAATATGTGTCCTAAATATTGCCGATCAGGGCAACTGGTATACCTCCTCTGCTAGCTGTAAATGACCATTCTGTAAAGGTGTTCGTAGATGTAAATATTTATATTTACCTATGATAAAAAAAATCATTATTATATATAATTTATAGAAAA
>PVJO010034229.1:0-11206 GCA_004026905.1 Hystrix cristata | reverse complement strand
TCTACACTATGGAGTACTACACTGCCATAAAAAAGGATAAACTAGAGTCATTCATATATAAATGGATGTTTCTTGAGAACATACTCTTAAGTGAAATAAATCGGACACTCATGAGTACACATCGAATTGTTTCTCTGATATAAGAGACCATAACTGTAAATAAGGACAAAGAGGTGTAATAGATATTATATAAAAGGAGAATGGTGTGCAGAGGAGAGGAGTACTAGAAAGAAAGAAGGGGAAAAGCAGAAAGGCAACAGGGGAAAGAGAGGGGAAAGGGAAAATATGGAAAATGATGAATGAACCTGCTGTAAATAGGGAGGGAGGGAGGGGAGGGGAGGGGCGGGGGAGAGGGGGGAGAACCAAGATGCACCATGTATAGGTACAGAATAAATGTAATGAATGTGACCAATGTATGTAGAATGTACCAATACATGCTCTGGTTTAAAATAAAAAAAAAATCAAAAAGAAAAAAAAAAAAGATTCCTTCTTACCCCAGAAAGAATGGCCATCACCAGGAAATCAAATAGTAATAAATGCTGGAGAGGCTGAGGGGCAAAAGGAACATTTCTACACTGTTGGTGTGAATGTAAACCTAGACAAGCACTGTGGAAATTAGTGCAGAAATTCCTCAAAAATCTGAAACTAAAAATTCCATTTCACAGCTATTCCCATTCTAGGTATCATTCCAAGAGTTAAAGACATCATGTTGCAAGAATAAATGCATACCCATGTTTACAGTAGCATAATTCATCATAGCTAAATCTTCAAAGCAGCCTATATGTTCATCAGTAGGTGAATTGGTAAAGAAAATGTGGTATTTACACACAATGAAGTACTACTCTGCCATAAAGCAAGATAAATTCGAGTCATTTGTAGGAAAAGGGACATACTTTGAAAACATAATGTTAAATATATTAAATCAGACACACAATCCTAAATGTTGCATGACTTCTCTTATATAAGAAAGCTAAGTATATATAATGAACAAAATGATACCCACTTTGACCAACTATTGACCATAGCAATTTTTAAATGTATGGTAATCCTAGCACACAAGAATCTGAGGCAGAAAGATCACCATGAATTCAAGGCCAGTCTGGGGAACATAGCAAGACCCTGTCTCAAAAAACATATCTAGGGGCTGGGGATTTAGCTCAGTGATTAGAGTGCTTGCCTTGCAAGCACAAGGCCCTGAGTTTGACCCCTGGCACCACAAAAAAAATATATATATTTTTTTTATAAATATATTTTTATATATATATATATAAAATAAACTTTATATATATATATAAAATTGAAGTGCTAATGTATGGCTCAATCTTTGCATGAGTTCCAAGTTTGTGTCACCATAAATGCATAAGAAAAAATAAGAAATGGAGTAAGATTGACAAGTTCTCACTGAGCAGTGGATTTGCGCTGTTCCATTCACCACCTGATAGCTCCCGGTCTTCCCTCTCCCACCTACTCCCATCCCCACCTCCCATGTCCTGGGAGACCTCAGTGTGCTCCCACCTCCAGCTGCAAACAAGGCTGACTTAGCCTTCTGATTTCTCTGCAGTCGAAGATGTGTAGCCTGAGTCTGATCATCTCACATTGATGAAAATAAATAATCAGTCCTTGTGCTACTGATCTAAAATATGTCACGTTTTCATTCCATGTGGCATGACACACAGTTTCCTTTTTTTAATTCTTGTTCTCCTATGGCCTCTCTGCTCCTATGGGAGCATTTTCCTCCATTTCCACCTTTCCTTTGTTGTCTCTTTTACACATCCATCCCTCCTTATTCCTTCCCATCTTTATCATCTCGGCTTCTCTGTCTTTTTCTCTTTCCCAATGGCTGTAAAGCTGAACTACAAAAGGTAACTGCTTAAAGCTGGTGAGAAGCCTTCAGGACTCAGCTCTGTCACCAAAGACCCAGCTGCCGTCCTCCTTGCCTCATTCTGTATCCTCTCCGGAGCTCTAGTGGACCTGGAGTCTACAGATTTTCACACTCATACATAGTTGGCTTCTTCTCTGAACCAATTTCTTCATGTATCACCAGGGAAATAAAACCTACAGTGAAAATGATAGCATTGGTTTTCCATTTTACTTTACTGGTAATAAAATCCCAGAACCTATTCTCATAGAAAGAACAGCCTGCTTACACCCAAACAACATGGAAGAGAAAAGGCCGCACGACCCCACTCTCTGATATGGCAAATCACAAGCTAATTCAAAGCACAGCTCATTGTGTATGCGCCTAAACCGAGAGTCATTTGCATGATATGAAGAGGCGGCAGCAGGAGAAAATAAAAATTTGCTGAAAGGGATTTGCAAATGAAATCCCAGAGGCTATCTAAACTGATTGTCAACTTGAGAAATTCTAAACAGTAGGAAGAGAATTGTTTAAATGTTTTTGGAAGAATATATTAAGATGGTGAATCAATATGGGACTTAAGTGAAATTGACTCCAGCAGAGGAAGAAAGAATGTTTTGAAATCAGTTCACACCACTTACTCATTATGTGATCTTGATAATGTCACTTAATCTCACCTGGTCTCATTTTTGCTGTTTATCAAACAAGGGAGAAAGAAATGTTGAGATTGATGATCTCTAATTTAGTTCTAGAATTTATGATTCTAATCAGGACTAGAAGACTGTGGTTAAAGGGAAAGGGATTTAGAGATCTCTTCCCTGTAACCCACGAGAGCAGTTACGAGGAAGACAGGAAGACGTTAATAACCAACGTGAAGCCTCTAATTATCAAAGTCCTTCTCAGAATTCTGTTTTCTCTACGATTCAAAGGTTAATACACTTGGTCTTTTCAGTGACCTGTTAATTACGGGCTTGCCCCTCTGCTATCTGTGCATCCAACCGAGGCCCTGAGGCCGGGACTCCCTAAATCGGGGTAGATGTCAAAGAGAATGGGGAGAATAATATGTTGTGATCCCAGGTGGAAATTGGCAGGAGCGCCCCCATAGGACTCAATGGATCTGGTGGGAAAAAAGAATAAAGAAGAACTTGAAAACTTACAAACAATTCTCAGGACAAAAGAATTTGGCCTCCAGAACAAGAAGTTTAAGGCAACCTTCTCATTTACTGGGAAAAATTTCTAAAGGTACATGCAGATTCTGAGATGGTTATTTGCCTGTCTGCTTCCAGTTTTTCTGGTGAACTGTATTTCCCAGGCTCCCTTGCCAATCTCTGGGCTCAGCTCATGGGAGCTTCTACCAAGACACTGGAAGTGGAAGGCAGAGAGAGGGCAGGAAATGTGTCCCACTGTCTGTCTGGGAGATGAAGATGAAGCCTCATCCTCAACTATCTTTTCTGTGATCCAAGTTCCCACACACAGGCCTGACTCTTCAACCCTGGCGACACCACTTCCCTCTCGTTTGAGGGATAGCAGCAGATTGTAGATGGTGCTAATCTCTAAGTTATCCTACGATCGCCCTTTCAGCACCTTTGAGAGAAGCTTCTCGTGCCATGTTTCTTCTATTGGACTCCCTGGACTGGGCTTTCTGCTCCTGACCCCACCCTGGCTGATACAGATTCCTGATTCCAACCACATGCTGACATCGACACACCACCCACCTGAAGGACTATTTCAGCTACAACTCCAACAGCTTCTGGTGTACTTCCAGGGCCATCACCTCAAAAGGCCCTCCCCACATTGTTGAAAGCAAAATCATCAGCTCTGTGGCCACATGGTGATGAAGGGACAGTTGGGCCACCACGGGTGCCTCCATCAGTAGCATACCAAGCAGCCACCTGCTGCAGCAGAGAAATTGCATGGACAGCTGCAGACAAATCTGCCCGGAATAGGGAAGGGATTTGAGAGTCTCTGAAGGACCAGAGACACGTATAATAATTACTACTGAAATTATTTCCACAACCCTTGATTGTTCTCCCAGTGTTGTTTCCTGGAGAAGGAAAGATATAAACAGTAATTTATGACACACTTTCAAAAGCTTACATCATTTGCTAATCACATTCTGGATGAAGATTTTGATATTCAGAAAAGGTACACACTGGTATGTAACACAGATCAAAGCAAAATCCAAGTTTTCAGATTCCAATTCCTGCACTTTGTATGGAGCATACAGCAACTGGCCATGAGGGACTCTATTTGCTGCTGAGAACAAACGTGGAGAAGGTAGGGCTGGCTGTTTAAAGCAAGACTCTGCCTACATATGTCACAGCGATGCCTTCCACACTAAGTATGTGGTCAGTTGTTTACATCTCTGCATACATTCTGAGCTAGAGAGCAGGGAACAAGTATTAGCTCACTCTAACTCCAGTTATGATCCATCATAACTTGAGGTCAAAAAGTACTCAGCAAACATTTGTTAACAAATAGATGAATGGGGGCAGAGCAAGCTACTAACCAAGCCAAAACAAATCTTGGTGGAATTGGAAATCAGAATCTAATGGAATCAATCATATAAGTAGTTCATATAGGAATAAGTGGCTTCCTTTAGGTCTTAAGAAGAAGTACATTAAGATCCCACCTAATATTTCCTCACATGACTGATATTCAACCATCAAAAGATCCCTTCCTTTGGTTGTTGAGAGTCTCCATAGCAAAACAGATATCTCCGAAACTTAGTATTATAACAAGTTTGATTTAAAAAGATACATAATAGAGAGTAAGTCTATGAGTAGAGCCATTGAGTATTTTCCCCAATATATATGCATAATATATGAAATAATGTATGAAGTGGTGTGTCCAACAATATTTTTAATAGCACTCTGTTGGAAACATTCCAAATGTCCATCCACAAAGGATTTAAAAATAAACTACAAGACTTTCTGTGCATTTATTAAAACAAATCAAGAAACAATTGTCATATGAGAAACCGTAAGTGTAAATAAAGACAAAAATGTATAATAGATACTGTGAAAAGGGAAGAAAATATTCAAATAGGAAGGAGAACTAGGGAGTGGGGAGAGGGAAAGGAATGAAAGGAAAAGGAAAAGAAACGAAAAAGAAAAAATGGGAAATGTAAATAAAACTGTTGTAAATAAGGAGGGGAAGAGGAGTTGAAGGGAGGGGTAGAGAAGGGGGAACCAAGATGTATCATGCATAGGTGTAAATTAACTATGATGAATGCAATTGTTATGTATGTCTAAAATATACCAATACATCTTCTTGATTAAAAAAAAGAAACAATTGAATATATAATCATCTCTGGAATTATATTGTGATAGAAAAAAGCAAGAAGACTGTATATAATACAATAACTTCATGTAAGGAAAGGAACAGAGTAAAAATGTCTATTCTTATCTGTCTTGTTTACATAAGTCCACTCTGGAAGAATGGACATGAAATTAATACAAATACTAGCCCACAGGAAACAGGGTGGGGGGAATGGTGCAGCTGGGCACATGGTGATACCAAGACTTTTTAAGGTGCATCTCCAGAATTCATTTGGGGTTTTGAACATTGGAATGTATTAACAAATCAATTTTTGAACTTAATTTAAAAGAGAGGATCTCAAAAAAGAAATGGAAAGACACCAAGGACAAGCTATATCCTTCCAAGTCTTTATCACTCTTCAGTCTCCCAGAAACATGCAATAAGTACTAGCCCCACAGTCCTGTACTCTTTCTCTGCTATAGCACTTGCTAAGTCTGGCTAACGCTGGATCATTACTACACCTACCTCAATCACTTTGTTCTATCTGGGTCTCTAGATTGTTGATCCCTGAAGAGCAGAGTCCATGACTGAATTCTCTTTTTTCATCTCAGTGATTCTAGGCATATATAAGTACTTTAAATGTAAATAAATTTCTGTTAAGTGGAAGTGAATTTTTCCTATTGCCAAGACTATTTCTGCCTTCGAAATACCGAGCATGAGCCAGGGATTTCTCTTTCCTTCTCAAAAAGTATTTTAGCATCCATTTTTAGTAAGAATATGCTGGTTGGTTTTTGAAATGGCTTTTACAGTCACCAAAAGTGGACAGGGGCAGACTTGCCACTCACTCTTAAGGGGTGGTGGTGGTGGGAGGGAAGATAGGTGGCCATGTTGGTTGAAGAGGCAAGTGAGTTGGAGACACGTAATTCCTCATGAGACCCGAAGTGGGAATATTGAATGTGCTGCTGCTGAGCCCCATATGCACAGGCAGAGAGCCCAAAACTCACAATCTAAAAGGATGTTATCTTCCAGATTTCACCTAGATAGATACCCCATTTGAAAAGGATCTCACCAATGAGTGCACATTGGCATCTAGGGAGTATATTTGTTTATTTACTCGTTCACTCATTGACAATCTGCCAGGTTCTAGGTAGAATGTAAGACACTGGATTTTAGCAGTGAATGTTGTAGATCAGGCTTAAAGTCAGGTAGGCAGTTGTATCAACCTTATCAGCAATCAATCCATTCATATTACCCACCAGTGTCGGCATCTACAGAAAACAAACCCCCGCTATCCCCTCAGGTGTGAGCTGGTACGAGCTGGGTGGAGCACCAGCATTCCAGGCCAGTGGTCAGGTGTTCAGGACCAGGCTCCAGATAGAAACACCACCATATTACCTGAGCATGGCATATAACCAAAAGAGGGCAAGGATTTGGGGCAAGAGTTTCCCCGAGCTCATATCAGACACCTGACCCATGACAGTAAACCTTGGACCCCACCAGATGGAGCACTGGTCAAGACTGGCTCAAGTACTAGGCAGGCCTAAGCCCCCATCGTGGGAAGCCTGAGAAAGACAAGCCTGGCAGAAAGCCCTGGAATATCAGCACACATGTTCGCATCTCATATGTACAATTAGGCAAAGCTTCCTCCCCTTACGCACATCATCCTCATCTTTCAGGCTGGCCCTTTGTGCCCGCCTTATTCCATTAAAATTGTATCTTATAGAGTAGTGGGGCAGGCAGGAAAAAGATATTAATCATAATGTTAAGTAGCTTATTGCTGTGCCTTTCAAGTTTATTTTTTAAGCTTACTGATGTTTTTAAATCTAGAAAATAAGGAGTCAATAAAGTCATCAGAAGAGGTGACCTTAACATTTCCACTTTCAAAATCTATACGGTGCAGAGGGCTGGAGACTTTACACTGATCATTCTTCCCATGTCAAGGGGAAGTCACATGCCTATTTTGGCTAATAAAGAAAAAATATACATGATGCAATAGTGTCCTAAGAAGAGTCAAATACCATACAAATATAAGCAATTTTAATTATTATATTTCCAAATTATGTAAATACAAGTCCCTTTCAGATGAATCTGATTCCAACATTCTCTTTGTAGAATCAAGGTGGGTGCCTGGAGAGATGGATTAGAGAACATTGTTTGGGTGTTCTTAAAAGCTGCCTTGTTCATTATCCGTGACAATAATAGATTGCTAGAATATCTTCCCATGTTAAAGATTTTTGTTTTGATACCAGAAGCAAGAATAAGACACAAAGGCAGTCAGTATGCAAGGGTGAGGTACTGCTGACTGCTTAGCTACTTCTGAATATTTTTAGCTCAACTCTACCACGTTCAAAGTATCTGCAGACAAGAGGTACAGATATGTTACCAGCTCAGAGAATGGCTTCAGAAATAATCAAAACATCACATGCAGCATCAAGAAAAAATTAGAGATTTTCTTCCAAGAGCACGGACGGTGCTTTATGAGCAAATAAAAAACACACAAATGCAGTTATTGATGTTATGTCAAAAAATCTCTGCCCTGAACAAATGCATATTACAGGATAATACTACAGAATGCAGAGATGAATTTCTCTCCTCCGCATATTCCCCTCTAATACAGTGTTAGCCTCTTATATCTTTGTTTGGCAATTTTTACTGAAAATCTGTTAGGCTCCAAGCACTGTTCTGAGAGTTGAGAATTCAACAGTAAATAAGACAAAGGATCCAGCCTCATAAAGCTTAGATCCTTGTAGAAGAGACAGAACAAGCAAAGAAGTGTCTACTAGAATGCTATGTAGAGACAAATATTATATGAAAATAAGACCAGAGTAGGAAGGTAAAGAGTGTCAGAAACAGTTTTCAGGGAGAGTCGCCCTGAGGAGGGGGGTGATTCAGGAGGAAATCTGACTCTGCTTGTGCTAAGGAAGGGACTTTACACAAAGGGGGGAAATCTGGGTCTTGAGGTAGGCTATGTTGCACATGTTCCAAAAAGCAAGGAAGCCAGAGGTCCTAGAGAAACAAGAAGAATAAGTCAGGGAGAGAGGAGGACAGGTTACATAGGTGGTAAGCAGAGGAGTAGCATCATCTGACTTAATTTTGAAAGGACCAGTCAGTCTCCAGTGCTGTGACTAAGATGTAGAGAGATCAAAGGAGAAGCTGGTGGGTGGGCTGGAAGGCATGAAAACAATCCAAGGAAGAGGTGCTGGTAAGTTGGGTGAGGATGGTGGCAGCAGAAGTGGTGGGAAGTGCTTAGATTTTGGATATGGCTTGAATGTAGAGCCAATGAAATTTCCAGTTGTATCCAATATGAAATACAAAAATCTTCAGGGATGTCTCCAAGGGATAGGTCCAGAAAGCTAGAGTTAGCATCTACTAAGATGGGGAAGAAGTTAAAAGTAGTATGAAGAAGGATCAAGGTATCTTTATATAAATCAGGCCAAATTTCAGCTACGTGTGAATCGTCCGACAGAAACACCTTACAAGCAATTTGAGGTCTGGAATGGAAACACTAGCTGGAGTATCATCAGAATATGGATTAAGTCTTTTCTCAAACCAGTAAAGATCTAAGAAGTCTTCTGCAAGGGAGGAGAGACCAAAATAGAAAACTGAAACCTTCAAAAGCAGAATTAGTAATTCTACAAGACCTTCTCAAACCACAGGGCAAATAGTTCAACAGCGCTCAGGTGAGCGTCCTCCTGTCTTTGGGCTGGCCTGGGCCTGCCTTCAGGTCTGCCAGACTTCTGAGAGTTTCTACCTTGTCATCAGAGGCAAATCCCCAAAGTCAGAGTCTGTGTGCCAGCATGAGGCCAGCACGTCTCACTCCACTGCCATATTCCTCAGGCTACTGTGCTGGGAGTGTGATGTTTGAGAGGAAATGATACAGGGGCCCCCTCTTGTTTGGGGCTAGAGACTGGGACAGGGAATCCTCAGACTCTATAGACCACATCGCTTCCTCAGTCTGTGGGTGCAGCATGCTCTGACTCTCTCTGTTAAAACTCTACAACTGTAGGGGACAAGAAACCAATACATGAAGTAACACTGTCCTATTCCAAAGATTGTCTTATTTCAAAGTGACTCTCTCTTGCACTGAGCCAAGCCACAAAGCTGAGAGAAGTCAAATGAGAAAGTCTAAGAGCCCAAATCCATGGCATCAGATGATGATTTGAAAATAAATGCCTGCAAGGTTTTAAAATCATTAAAATAAAATTGTTCAAAACCTCAAAGTAATTTTAAACCCTTGATTCCCTTCTGCTGCCATTATCACTGATCCCTAGCCAAGAAACTTCAGCTTCTTAAACTTGAAAATGTTCAATATAGTTTTAAAGATCTTTGTGACATAGTAAACTAATGAGGGCTCCCAGGAAGAAAAACTGACGTGTAAATTATCAGAAACAAGTTAAAAATTTGGATTTAGAAGTAAGACACTGTACATAAACTCTACTAAGGGAACATAACACCACAGAGGAGGTTGAGTGGGTGGAGTAAGGTCTGTGTCATATTGAAGAGTCATGAGGAAAGATGTAAGGCCAGAGTCAGATCACAGGTGAGAGGTCTCGAAAGTATTGAACATTAAGCTGACAGCTTGTCCCTTTCACTTTGGACAAATGGAGCAGGTCTTAAAGTTGCATGGATATGGTCATACACTGTGACATTTTACCACTTCTTAATTATGGCAGATCCTTGGGCAGGAGGATTGAGCTTGCAGGTCAGGCTGCTTCCGGTAGGGATTTGCGCTGGCTTGGCCCTCACACCGGCACGGTGAACGTCAAATAGGGTGGGAAACACCTTGCACCGAAAGCAGTGTTACCTCTCTCCATCAGTGTCTTTTCTTTTTTTTTTTTTCCTTTTCCCATTTCTCTTCTGATATAAGCCATCACTATCTGGTAAAGCCAACAATACCCACACCACAAAGGAAAATTTTAGAGATAAACTATAAGGAGACGTGGGCGGGCTACCAAAGATCCCCCAGATTGCTGCAGTCTGACAACTGCCCCCAGACTTCATGCTTGGAGGCCAGGATCAACATAGTACCCAGCACTGACCACTGCAGGCGCGGTAGGGCTAATGAGCACAGAATCAGGTTTCGGCCTGTGCCCCCCACAGAGTGGTAGCCATCAGAGAAATCCCACTGTATGTGTATGTATACATAATATATGTATATATTGGTTTTGTTTCTCCTTATTTTCTCTTTCTCTTATTCATCCTGATCCCTGTCCAATACATTCTCTTGTCTACATATTCTTTCTTGTTTTTGTTGTTTTGATTTTTACTTTTATTGACTCCTGCTTGGCTCGTATCTTTCCTTCCTTAAGGAAATGCTATTTTTCCTTTTCTTCTTGTTTTCTTTCTCCTTTTCCTCTTTCATATGAGTAAATATTGTATAGAATCTACATGGTTTGACCCACTACTATCACCTTTCACTGTTTGTAAACTAACTACTCAAGTTTCCCAAAGCATAAGTAACAGCCTATTATAAGTTTTACATCTATTAGAACTTTCCTCATTACCTCTATACCTTTTCTGATCTCTCATTATCCCTGCTACAAGCAGGGGGAAAAAAATCACTCTATTAACAAAACACCCACTACATGCAAATTCCTGGTTTATATTGGATTCTGCTTTATAATGGTGTAGACCTCGCTCTTACGGTTAAAGATACAAAGTTGATTTCTACCACAGTCGGTCAATTTCATGAATGTAATTGATGCTATTGTTAATGTACTAGGGTAACAAGTGTTATAGCCATACAGGCTATAAGCAGTTGTACATTCTCATATGGTAATACTGTAATTACCTGAGGTAATAATCATTAACATAATCCAGGGTCTTGAGACAACCACGAGAGCCAAGAATCACATATGCCTAGAAGACATTGAACAAGTAGAATTCTTCTAAAAAGTATTGATATTTGTCTTTAAGCAACCTCCCATAATCAAAATATAAAAATCAGCACTGAAACTAAAAGGGGGGAAATACATATAGGTACCAAAAAAAAAAAGAAAAAGAAAATGTCGAGACCCAGAAGTAAAACACAACCCCAGATCCCCCCCCACAAACTTTCAGAAATGATAGCAGCAGAAGTTAAAAAAC
>PVJO010034228.1:0-11212 GCA_004026905.1 Hystrix cristata | reverse complement strand
ATGGATTTTCCCGCTTTCTATAACTTTTCCAAGCCTTCTGATATTCATTTTTCAAAATTTTATTTCAAGGTTGCCTGTGAGGCACCTTATCTAACACTCATCATCCAAGTAGATATAATTTTCTCTTTGTCTGTTCTCCAAAATACGAAAGGTGCTGATTTCCCATGGTATTCATACTACACTACTCTATTCTGATGTATTAACCAAACTGCAAGTTCTTAGAAAACCAGGACAGTCCTTCATTGGGCCTCATACTTCTAATATCTGCCATAATGCTTATTATGTGCTAGGCACTGAGTTAACGGATGTGGAATAGTGAATGGCAAATTCCACAGAGATTCACATCAAAATCACAGCATGACCCAGATCGTTCCTTCTCCCAGTACTGATGTATAATCACTCAATAAGTGCTTCTTAAAATGCTTAATTCACATTCTCTTTTAGAATTTGATAAAAATTTAGACTTTCCTAAGAAAAATATACAATTCTCATAAATTTTATGTAAAGAATTTGCAAATGATTTAAATCAACCCTCCAGCTTTTTTTTTTTTTTTGAGGTTAAGAGCAGGAAATTTATTGAGAGAGAGAGAGCTCCTGAGAGACAGGAATAGACTCAAGTGGGTTGCCAAAGAGCCCACTTTTTAGAGAAGTTTTATAGAGCAAAATCACAAGGTGGGTAAAACATGGATCAAAATTATGATGAATCAATTATATTACAAGTATATTCGCTTAAGTAATATTGATCCAATGGGGAAGCAGATCACACAGCAAATGGACAAGGAAAGAATGAGGACATTTCAGGATGGCGTGGATCTGGAAGTCTTTGTGGCCCACCTGAGTGACCCATTTCTATCTAGACTTTATCAGATTGGATGAGTATAATCTTCAGTTCATTGTTTATCCCTCAGCCAGGGGTGTAGCTCTGGTCATTCCATCCTTATCTTGAGGCTTGACCTTCAACTGAGTCACCCTAGCCATAGTTGCAGTGTATTCTCTTGTATTTTGACTCCATGGAGAGCCCAGCCCTGTCTGACTGCCTATAATATTAACCCCCCAGCTTTTGAATGATAATGGACTCACAGTTATGATGGATTCATAGTATTTAATGATAAGTAAGGCAACATAATTGCTCCTAGTGAATTGTCTACGTGGTTGGAGTGACACATAATTAAATAATTACAATACAATATGAAAATGTAATAATCAAAGAGAAACACCAACTCCTATTAAGATTTCATAAAGGTAGCATTTAACCTAAAACTTGAATGAGCAGAAGACATAACAGAAAATAAAAATTTTTAAAATCCTCAGGAAGAAAAACTCAAAATTATACGTTTAATATCAACATTAATAACTGCAATACTTATTCTATGCTACACATTATTCTAAGTGATTTTACCTATATTATTCCATACTACTTATAATAATCCCTTGAAGTAAGTGCTATTACCTATTAGTGTTTTAGGGCTGTCATAACATAGTAGCATGGATTGGGTGGCTTTAAACAGCAGAAATTTATTTTCTTATAAAGTTAGAGGCTATAAGTCTGATGCCAGGTTGTCAGGAAGCTCAAGTTGGGCTGGCCTTTCCCCTTAATTTATAGATAGCAGCCTTCTCTCTGTGTCTTCACATGGTCTTTCCCTTTCCCTATCTTTGTTCAAATTTTCTCTTTTAAATACACCATTCAGATTGGGTGGAGGTGCATCCTCCTGACCTAGACTTCTTCCTTAGAGGTCTCATCTCAAAATGCAGTCACATTCTGAGGTACTAGGAATTAGGACTTTCCATATGTACTTGGCACACAGTTCATCTCATAACATCATAATTTCTGTTTTACTACAAATGAAACTGGAGCACAGAGAGGCTAAGCAGCTTGCCTGAGTTTGTAGAGAATTTGTATCCACGCCTATATCTCGGAATCTTGGAACCTAAACTCTCAATCTCTTTTATTAATAAACTGAGAAATAAAATTCTCTCACATATTTAATTATCAGGATCTTCTCCATCCTGCTCGTGGTACACCAAATCTCCCAAAGGACAGAAATATAAAACCTCTTGCCTGCAATTAAAACTGGCTCTTGTATAGAACTGGTGGTTTCTGCTGTGAGAAAAAAGCAAAAACAAGAATAGCCGCGATTCACCATCGCTGGGTGCTTTCTGCTCGTTAGGCACTGTCCTCAGTGTACCGCACCTCTGATCTCATTCAGATCTCATAACTCTCTGAATTTTGTCATTATCAACATTTTGCAGCTAATGGAAGTGAGACTTATGTAGAGATTATCCCCATAACCTTTGCAATATCAACATCATAAATATGAAACAATTTTCAAAAAAGAAGTTTTATGTGTCTGGATTCTTTACTTGCTCCCAGACTCTCTGTGCTAACCTTGTACCTGTTGAAGTTGTGCTCCGCCTTACTTTGTCCTCGCGTTTGCTCATCCTGCAGAGGCTTTCTACGTTCACACCAGAACACAACACGCTCTTCTCCCAGCTCCCTTTATGCCCAACTGCCTGGTGTAGATGTGTACTGTCGACACAATGCTCAGTACTTTCAAGGTCCTGTCACAAGTACTTATACACTTCCCTCAGGAGAGTATGCTAAGCCAGCCACAGATAGCTCACAATCCCATGTGACAGATCCACAATCCCATGTCAATGACCTTCTCTTTAACCCACTTCTCTGTTGTTACCTTGTGAACTACCAGGCCAGTACTAGTCTGTGTGTCCTCAGAGCCTGTGCAGGAAAGTAGAAAAGAGTATCCATTTCATCAAGAAAAATCATAGATCTTTAGCATATTGACCTCAGTACTTCACACCTATGTATTCACCTCTTCTCTGTACTCAGAGATTTTGTAATCAAATATCAATTTCTCAGCTAGGAAGAAGAGGTAGAAGATTCTCGGTTCCCACACGTGTGCGTAGCTCTGAAAGGCTTACTACCCCTGTCTTAGTGGGCCAGTATCAAAGTTGGAATAGAAGACCTGAGCTCTACTTCTGCATGCTGGGTATAGTCACAAAAGTTGCAGAAATCTAAAATGGAGCCCCAGACCTTCTCTGTTTTATTGTTGTGTAATTATTGGCAAAATGTACACTTTAACTCAGTTTCCTCTCTTGTGAAATGAAGTCAATAGAATATTTACCACTTTGATTTGCTGAGGTTTAAATTAGTAAGAAGTATTAGCTTGTATTACAGCAATTGCTTTATTGTTAATTTAGTGCTCTGGGTTAGCTTACAAACAAAAGACAGAAGGCATTGTTTAATTGAGGTTCTGGCATCTGTTTCCTGCACCTTTCCAGTGCTGTTGAAAGTCTTGCCTCCAGCTGTGAGCTTAGCTAGACAGTAGCAGGGAGAAGCACACAGATCCTGCTAAGGGAATGTAGAGAAGGAGAACGCAGAGGCCCAGGCAGGGAACACTCGTGCTGGAGGAAGAAGTGCAGGCATCAGCCGGAAGTGGGTTCTCACCTAATTCAGCTCCTTACTAATTGTTCCCTATTTCCTCTTTTTCTTTTTCTTCTACTTTTGATCCAGGACAATGCCATGTTATGCTTTTTGTCTGTCATTTGATATGCTGATAAATATCACTTCTAAGTCTTACTCTATGATGTTCCTTGTTTTTCCTAAAGTATAGAGTCCCATGAGTCATTTTTTCAAAGGAATACTTGGATATTTAATGTTAATGAATGCAGGTGTCTGTTGAATAAACAGTGCACTTTGCAAGGTGAAAGTCAAGCAGAGCCTCTAAGTGGCCTGAGCTACACTCTGCAACCCAAGTGGCCTCAGACAGGATATACACATCAGGTATGCACACAGCTGCAGAAACACTCCATCATCCTACGTGAACACACAGAGAACAGGTTATTCACTAACATTAGTCACAGAGTGATAGTCTAGACCAGACAGTTCCGATTCGGGGTATGATATTAACTAGCTGTAATCTTTGGATTAGAATTCCTTTGTTCCTCAATAAAAATGAGGGGTTTGGATAAGAAGAACGCAAAAAACTATTACTTTTTCTACACATAGGCCTATCGCTTTATAAATAATGCCTCATTGTATCCTTGAATATTATTCAGCTTTTCACTTCCTTATTGGATTTTCCTTCCCATAACCACGTTAGAGTAGATAATGCCATCCCCATTCTATAATGAGTATATTAAGGCCCAGAGAGATTTCTCTGATTAAGTTTAAATGGAGAACTTTATTATCATTCAAAAATTAAGCTTTCCCTCAATAGACTCTTCTGCCTATCCGTCAGCTTTGCTTTCTGTCTCAATCTATTGTTAGTACTGTACTAAAATAATTGAGACTGAAAAACTGATGGGTATGCAGAAGGCAAGGATTACTAAATCAGTGAGAAACCATGTCTAGGCCTAAGGTTATGTGTAGAAATGAGGAATGCCACTAAAGACAAAGAGACACAGAAGGTTCTGTTTCCTGGATCACGCTGCCGGACCAGAAACTTTTCCTCCCAGAGGCACAGATCACTGCAAGGTGGTGTCTGTGGTGGCGACGCTCGCATCGTGACTCCAGATGTGCTGTACTTTGAGCTGCCTTGGAGACTTTCTCTGAGGCTGTGGAACCCAACAAGTACCGTTACCATAGAACAGGATTTCTTTCCTTGGAATTCTTTGTAGAATTTATCAGTTAATGATTACATATTTATTTCTAAAATTACTGCTTAGTGTTTATTTCTACCACTAGACTAAGAATCACACTGTCAGAAGGAGGGGCATTTCATCAGTACCTGGCACACAGCAAGTTTATTATAGATGCTCGAAATAGGAGTATTCATCTGTTTTTCATGGATGAATAAGTGAAAAAGTGTTTGATTTTATATATTTGTGCAACATTTTTGCTTGAGTTGGTGATATTGGATATTCAAAAGCAAATTGGTTCCTAAATATCCAATCATATTAAGACTTCCTGATTAGTTTTTCCTTTAATAAATTTTTATTTTAGAATAGTTTTTATTTACAAAAGTGTTACAAAGATATAGAATCCTCATTTGTGCCATGCCTTATTTCATCTATTTTTTTTAACATCTTAAGAATATGGGACACTTGTCACAATTAATAAATTAGTGTGTGGGGGGGTGGTATCTGCGTCTGTGTGTGATGCTGGAGGTCAAACCCAGGACTTACCCATGTTAGGCAAGCCCTCCACCACTCAGCTACACCTACACGCTTAGCCCTATTTAAGCTAATGTTGACACATTATTATTAGTGACTCTGTTATTATTATCATCCACTTAATAATTATATTATTATTATCCACTTTGTTAAGATTCTTTGGTTGATACCTAGCATCTCTTTCTGTTACAGGATCCCAGTCAGGTTACCACGTTACTTTTAATCATTATATCTTCTTGGGTTCTTCCTGGTGATGAGAGACTTTTTCATTTTTGTTGTGTTTGGTGGTGACAGCTTGGAGGAGTTTCTCTCAATTTATCTGCTTTTCCATTGGATTGGGGTAATGTGTCGTGATAAGGAAGACAATGGAGGCAAAAACATCATTCTCTTCCTATAGTATAAAGGATTTGTACAATAAATTTACCATTATTAATGCTAGTCTTGACCACCTGGCAGAGGTGGGTTTTGATAGGTTTCTCAAACTCTTAAGTGATTGCACCACCTTCCATACTCTGTTCTTAAAGAGAAGTCACTGGGCACAGCCCACACTTCAGGAGTGGGATGTTACACTCCACTTGCTAGATGGCAGAGCATCTGTGTAATTATTCAGAGTCCTTTTGCATGGTGGATTTGCATATTTCTCTTATTTATTTATTTGTTTACTATTTTATATCAGTCAGACACAGCCACATTTCTCTTATAATTTGGGTTCTAAACCAAACTTCTTTACTTATTTTTCAGTTCAAATTGTTCCAGCTTTGAGAGCTTTGTCAGTTTTCTCTTCTGTTCCTTTGACATAACTCTCACATAGGGGTATATTGTTATTTCTGTGAACATTTCCTTACTGTCTGGCATCACAAAATGTTCCACACTCCTGTATTTCCTGCCCTCAATTTCAAATCTATCGTTTCTCTCTGGAGTCTTGGCTCTTTTTATTGGACAATCATTACTCTGTCAGCTCTTCTTCCTGAGATTCTAATTATGTACATTCTACAGCTTTGAAATTGTCCCACGGTTCTTGATTTCTTTTTTTCTTTTTCTCTTTATGTTACAGTTTGAGAAGTTTCTACTGAGCTATCTTCAAGATTACTAATTCTTTCCTTGGTTACATCAGGTCTACTGATAAACTCATTGAAGTCATTCATTTCTTTTGTAGTAGTGCCTTTGAGCTGTAGAGTCCTTTTGATTCTTTCTTAGTTTCCACCTCTTAGCTTACAATGCTCATTTGTTCTCTCAGGCTATTTACTTTTTCTTCCAGAGCCTTTAACATATTATTCATGTGGTTTATTTCCATGTTTGACAATTTCAAAATCTACATCATATTTGCTTTAGGTTCTGATGGCCTAACCACTCCAGACTGCTTTACCCCTTACCTTTTGACATGCTTTGCATTTTGTTATTGCAGGTGAGATGTTTTTATTATACAGAGGTAAGTAGGCCACTGGTGTGAGGATTTATTTTAATTTGGTAAGGAGTTGGGCTGTGCTTAATTTTTACTGTAGCTGTAGTTGCCAGAGATCTCCAATCGCTCTGATGTTTTTGTTCATCTCCACTGTTGTTTTCGTGCTTCCCTATACACTCTTCTGCCTTAGACACCATATGTCTCTTGCAGCACTTTTAGCTGTAATCCAGGGCTGCTTTACTGGAGGCTCTGTTGGTGTGCCAGTATAGGATCAGAAACAAGAAGTCTTGTAAATATTCTGATTAAATCACAAGCTTTGAATGGGATAGTGTCTTGGTGCTGTAACCTTCATAATTGTATCTCTAATCATCCAGCCTCCCTCCCCTCTCCCTCCTTCCTTCCCTGGCTACAGCATTTCTAACCCATTTCCTCAATGTGGTGGCACAAGTGGCCTGTTTACTCCCCCTGCCCTACCCAGGTAAGAAAGGAAGACAGGCTGGACTGGGATGAATTCCCTTCCTCCTTCTGGGATAAGGTTCAAATCAGGCACAATCATTTCCTCTAGACTGCAGGGTCTTGTTATGAGTAAGGTTCTGGATATATTTTGCAATTGTTACTCTACCTCTTACTCGACGGAATCAGCCAAGAATCCTTCTCAGGTTTTTATTATGAAAACTTGGTGGAGTTTCAAGATGTAAAACTCAAAAGTAGTATGTGGGAATCCCCTTAAGTTTACAGCTCCAGGAGTTACTATCTCCTCTAGCCTAGACTCAGTCCCCAGCTCTTCTTCAAAGTGTTTAAGGACCCAGCTGCTTCTGCTCCCGGTAAGCAGCTCTCAGCCATGCTCGTCTGGATGCACTTATCTTTACAGTTTCAGAGTTGGCTCTTTGCCCTGCAACCTCAATTTCTCATGAGTCCGAGAGAAGTTGTTGATTTTCAATTTGTCTAACTTTTTCTTGCTGTAAAGATGGGCATGATCAGGGTCTTTATATGTCAAGCTGAAACCAGAAACTGTATATCAGTTTATGTATAAAACATTTCCCTTCATGTTCCTCTCTTTATTGTTTCCTAATTCCTCTACTGTGAATTTCAGTTACCCAAATTTCCAGAAAACTGTCCAGATATGGTTTAAATGGATCTCTGATAAGATATTTTTCCCTCAGAATGTCAATGTGATTCTGTAAGTTCTGTATTGGTATTTCAATGTGAGCCACTCTAGACAGTTTAATGAAACTGAGGAAGAGACCCACCCATGAAGAATTTAATGAAGATTAATTCCTTCATTTTGAAAGGTTGATAAGGTGGGTAAGCATATTAATGGTTTAATCCATTAGGTTTTTTTGGTGCTAAGAATTGATGCTCTTGTTCTACTTAGGTAAAGAATTTTTATTGCTCGGCAGAAACAAGATTATTTATAAATTAAACTATAGTAGTATTTTTTCTCAATTGATGAAAGGCACACTTTTCACCTCAAGCCCTTATCTACTTAGGACTGTCCCTAAATCGGTAAACTAAAATGTTTTGAATCTTCTTTCCATTTCTGCCTATCAGAATAATAACAATTATTAAAGACCTTGCTCAATTACACATTCCTTTAGCATTTTATTACAGCAAATCTCATGTCCCTCACCAATTGTAAATGTCTTCCATCAGAATGGTAATAGGAGGAAGACAAAAAGGAGGCCATGCTGTGGGATGATAGCTCCTACCAACCATTTGTCACTTAACTATGTGTCTTCTGTTACCTAATTAATCCTCATAAGAGCTTTATTTTTAGTACCATTTCATTTTGCAGATGAAGAAAAGGGAAAATCTAATAGTTTAAGAATTTTTACAGTTTTCTCTTTTCACTACCTGTACATCTTTATCTAAGTAACTTGGTCTGCTGTAGGTATTCTATCAGTACATATTTAATAGAATTAATTTACAGGGAATCTGACATTGTTGGACCAGGTTGCAGTGTTTACTGATGACCTGCTGATCCCTCAAGGAATTCACAATTGGAAACCAACTTTGACCAGAGTAGTGTCGGAAGTTCAGGTTCTCTAAGTAAACAGAATTGCTGTCTTTTCTGTTGTGGGGAAACAAACAAACAAACAAAAAAAAATGACCACCACTGCTGTCATTTGGCTTCCTTATCCCCTAGTCTATGTCAAAATGTTGAAACTTTTAAAATTGTATTTTCTGTTTGATCCATTATCAATCTCCTTTTTAGGTACTATTTTCTCTATGAGCTACTAGCCCACCATCTATTAGAGCAATAGCTCACTTATTTATCACTTTCATAAAAAAGCATATAACAATGAATATTGCCTTTGAACACAGGTAGCACAGACATTCTTCTCACTTTAATGATGTGTAAACTAAGTCTCCAGGAAGATTAGTGATTTTCTGAGTCGTATGGATATTAAAAAACAGAGCTAGACTTCAAGGGAAATTTTCTAACCCCAGAACTAGACAGTCTTTTAGTTATATTTTTAATAGCCCACTATATATTCCTCCACAGCTTGAGTTTCTACTCCATTTTAACTGAATATTTTTTATCATTTAATTTTTTACATTTCTTTCCAGGAAGAAATACATGCAACAGAAACAAATTGTGGTTTATTGAAACAGGAAAAAGTTACTGAAAATATGTTAGATAGTTCACAAAATAACCGAGAAGCTCAAAGACAGATGGGAATAAGGGAAACTGAGAGCAGTCAAAACATCGGCCAAAACCACGCAATAGAATATACACCTACATAGTAGCTTCCTTTGCTTATACATCTGGTCCTGCTGCCCTTGAAAACTAAACAATGTTATAGCAATTGCTATTGCCCACTACTAAAATGATTTTCCGCTATCCTTGTATCATTGTATCACTATCTCCTCTACAATCACGGATAGATATGTCTGGCTGAATATTGATCAGACTCTAGTTTTGGAGGAGGCTGGCAAAACAAGCACAATTGTATTAACCTGTTTCACTGGAGGTAAACTCTGTCTGTCATCCAAAATCATTAAACATATATTCCCCCAAATATGAGGTGGAAGTTGAAATTATTGAAAGCCCCCTGCCCCGAACAAAAATGATCAAATTCCATTGCTATTTCAAATTTAATTTTATATGTTCTTTCTTTGGACTAACTTTCTTTGGGACAAGAAATATATTTAATTTATGACTATGGTTGAATTTTCACTCAACCAGTAAGTAGTTAATTACTTTGTTCTACAGCATTCTTACGGTTCTAAACTGGTGGTGTAAATTTCATCCTTCTTCTAAACTTTAAAAAAAAATCATCTTCATGTGTCTTTCAGATGAGTGCGCTTATATAGGGCCTGATGGCATGAACTGGTATCTTAAAAAACACGGTGAAAGTATGAAGACATTAAGCAAATTTCTATGTCCTGAGATTTTAATACAGGCTTCGTTATTTTAAGAATTAAAAATATACATTTTATTAATGAAGTGTTTTTGAGTCCAATAATCCTTTTCTCTGCAGTATTTTTGAACAGTGGCTCCGAAGGCACCGCCCTCTTCTAGAAGTTTATCCAGAAGCCAACGCACCTATTGGGCACAACCGGGAATCCTACATGGTTCCTTTTATACCTCTGTACAAAAATGGCGATTTCTTTATCTCATCTAGAGATCTGGGCTATGAATACAGCTACCTCCAAGATTCAGGTAAAGTTCAATTTAATGGCCAAAACTTGAACAACATCTTTTGAAATAGTACAAAAGCTTGTATTTCTAGAGTGTTATCTCTATAAAATGTTTAAATCGAGAATGTGTAGTACAATCCTTGACTTATCACCAGTATTATCACATGAATCGAATTCTAAGGATCTTTGCATCTATTTTCACTCTGCATACTATATGGCATTTTGTGCTTGGAAAAGCACTAGAATTTAGGCAGAGAAAAGGTTTTGGGACATGACACATGACTCTATCCACTGTTGTATACTCTTGGGAAATTTACCTCAGTTACTTAAATCTCAGTTCACTCATCTGTGATTGGGATCAGAGTACCTCAAAGAACTGTGAGATACATTAACACATCTAGTGTATTTTGGTGCAAAGTAAGTATCTAGCAGTTTTAGAATTATCTTAGGGAATTTCTTTCTAGGGTTACCAAAAGAACTTGTGAAAATCTTGACTTTAAATCTGATTCATAATAATGATATGCCAAATATGGTGGCACAGCTATAATCCAAGCACCCAGGGAGGCTGACGCAGAAGGATCACAAGTTCGAGGCTCACCTAGGCAAAATGCCAAGACCGTATCTGAAATGAAAGTAAAAATAAGAAAGAGCCTGGAGATACTGCTCAGTGATAAAGTATTTGCCTGGCATGTGTGAGATCCTGGGTTCAATCCCTAGTCCAAAAAAAAAAAAACTCCCGGCGTGGATCTGCGTTGGCTCCGCCCCCTCCCGGGAAAGACAGCTCCGGACTCCATCTTCGGAGCGAGGCTTGAGCTTGCAGGTCAGGCGCTCCCGGCGTGGATCTGCGTTGGCTCCGCCCCCTCCCGGGAAAGACAGCTCCGGACTCCATCTTCGGAGAGCGAGGCTTGAGCTTGCAGGTCAGGTGCTCCCGGCGCGGATCTGCGTTGGCTCCGCCCCCTCCCGGGAAAGACAGCTCCGGACTCCATCTTCGGAGAGCGAGGCTTGAGCTTGCAGGTCAGGCGCTCCCGGCGCGGA
>PVJO010034227.1:0-11218 GCA_004026905.1 Hystrix cristata | reverse complement strand
GATTTAAATTTCTGAGGAGGCTAGCAATAAACTCATAGAAGGAATCTGATGTAAGATGCATTTGCACTATTTTTTTAAATCTTACTCCAATTTAAACCTGAATGTAGGTCTTTAAATTTATCCACCTTAAATTGTCATTTTATTCTTAATCATAATTTTATCTTGCTTAGGTGTTTTTGAATTCTAATTGTCATCCAATAAATTATATCTCCTTTTCTTAACCTTGATCAGAATGTTTTACCTTTTAGTCAAACCTCTGAGCAATGATTTTACCTTAAACAACACCATGAAATCCTTTTTCTTGAGGTTTCAGTGGAAAAGGGCATATTGTATGCTAGTCTTCCTTTATGGATGTCTCAGAATTAAAAAGCATACCACAGTTAAATGAAAGACCAGGGCAAAGGTGTGTATAGTGTATATATAATATGCATTAAAATATAGTCCTAGATCTGAATACTATTGGCAGTTTAACTTTCTGGTAGAACTATTTCCATCCATTTTACATAATCTGGAGCCTCCACAACATAGTCTTTACAACAGTAGAAACATAATAATCATCTGGACAAGGAAAGAAGAAAAAAAAGACTAATACACTGAGAAATAAATAATAAACAGAAGCAGACCTTTATAGAACAACTTTAAAGTCACCAGCCAAAGACTTAATTATATCTACTTTTAATATATTTAAGAACTTGAATAAAAAGGAGCAAACACCAAAATTGACTATGACTTCAGCAAGCTGACACATTTGTAAAACATTTCACCAATATATTTTAAAATAGAAATGAAATGTTTATATTCATTGAATAAAGCAACTTAGTGTAAGATAAAAAGAAAATCTAAAAAATCTTATTCATTTAAAAATATTAAATTAATAGTTTAAAATTTCCTCAGAATGAAAGCTGAAATCCCAAATATCACATTTGTCTAAATATTTATGCATTGTTTGCGTAAACTAAGCATTTTCCAGCAAATAGGAGACCAGCAAATTTTTGATAGCAGTACCTGACATTATATAACAGCATAAATTTACAGTATATCTCTAATAAAGAAACAATAAAACTTTTATTACCAAATCAATTTAAGCAATCCACAAAAAGATAAAATATCATTACAAATTGGGTAAGATATGTCACATTTAACATTCTAAAACTCATGAGAATTTGCCATATTAATATAACAAAAGGGTAACAGCTATATATTCACCTCAATAGATACAGAAAAAATCTGATCAAATTTAACTCTTTTTCATGGTAAAACTTATAAGAAACTAGAATTGGTGAAAAATGCCTTAATTTATTCAAAGAAAACTTCCACAGGTTCAGTGATGATATAAAATATGGTAACTCATTTAAAATTATGTCCACATTTCATAAATCCTGTGGATCAGGAACTTGGTTAAGGAATGGAAAGAAAGATCTATCTTTGGTGCATTATAACTGGAGAATCAGCTTTGAAGATTCAACCAATGAAATCAACTCAGCAGTTGAGGTTCACATGATGTGATCAGGTGCAGATCCTTCTTATTGATTTGTCTGGCAGTTGGTAGTGCTATTACCGGTTCTCTAACTGGGACACTCAACCAAAGCACCCTGTCTCTTCATGTGGCCTGGACTTCATCAATGTATGGTAGAATCAAACTTTCAAGACTTAATAGTGACATATCAATTGCTTCCCTCTGAGGTCCTAACCATTTCACTATCACCACATATATTTCACATTTTAGGGAGTGCCTAGGAAATGCAATAAAGCAAGATAAGGAAATAAAGCATATAAAAGTGGGAAAGAAGCCATAAAAAGCTTTTATTTACAAGTGTCATTATTCTATGTAAAAAATTCAAAAGAAGTCTGAAAACAAATTGTTATAATTAGGTAAATTTCACAAGGTTGATAAATATAAGGCTAATATGCATAGTAATAATAAAAGTCAACTTTATATATAAATGCTAATTAAAAGAGTATCAAAATATATAAAGAGGAAGAAATTTAAATAATATATATTGATGATCTTACACTGAAAATTACAAAATATGATATACATTTTGCAAAATATAGGTGATTTTGGAGACAAACAGTGCTCATGAATTGTAAGATAGAATATTGGTGAATGTCAATTCTTCCTGTATTAAGCATATTAATAGTTTTAGTTTACTTACTGACATTCACTATAATGTAATGGAAATATTACCAAGATGTGTATGAGTATGAAAACCTTATCCTACAATAAATATGAAAATTCAAAGGCCAAGAATAGACAAGACAATCTTGAAGGATAATTAGCAGGTTTACTCATTCACTATTAGGTAATAAGCCTTATTACAAAGCTGTAATAATTGAACCGGTATGTTAATGGAAACAATCCGACCATTAAAACAAAATATGGGTCCAAAAATAGATTTACACATATCCTAAGTCAAATTTTAAATAAAATAACATTTGTTCTGGGGATAAATATTAACCTTCTCAATAAATACTGCGGGTGCATTTGGATATATGTATTTTAAAATAATAATTTTGATCCTTTCATCATACTAGAGCTATGAATTAATTCTAATAAATTTTAGATTTTAATGTGAAATGTACAACTAGAAGATCTAGAATAAGATATAGAAGGATATCTTCATGACTTTGAGTCATGCAAAAATTTCTTCAGATGACAGATAGATGATAGATGAATACATATAAAGAAAGTTTAGCAAAATATAAATAGCAAATACTGCTGAGTGGGAGTGTGAGAGTTGAGTGAGGTGAAATGGACATTAATAATTTATTGTATATATTTATTAAGTTTCTAAATAGCAAACATTCATGTCAATCTACAAATTTAAAATAAAAAAAAAAGTTTGGATTTTAAATATGAAAATCAAGTGAAGGTTAGAAAGAGCTATAACATTTCCATCTTTAGTCTAACCTGTAAATTATGAATAGTGTTTCCATTAGGTAGATGGCAAAACTGTTCCAGAGAAGTAGAGCATCATGAAAAAAAAGTACACAGTTATGAGCATACATATGAATAATTAGTTTGTTTCAAATTATACTGTTCTTGAAGAAAATGTCTTTTTGTGTCTGGTGTTTTGTTTTCGTTTTTGTTTTTTTTGTGGGGTTTTTTTGCTGATATACCAAACATAAAGATATATAATTAGGAACTTAACTCTGGATTGTGGTAACTGTAATATGCACTACAGCTTTAAAGTAAGTTCTAATTAAAATGTAAACTTAATTCTCTCTTTTTTATAGCTACATGCTTTTATTTCACAAATATCTAAAAATAAATAAACAAAAAATGTGATATGCAAGTACAAAAGACCCCAAAGGCAGCCAAGATAAACATATATTTGGGGTTGATTATTAATATGGATGTATATTTTTCAAACATATTCAAATAGTTTCTTATAAAATATTTTATTTTAAGCCATCAATGTGATTTCTAGTGACACAACTAATATGTACTTAATCAGTGCATCTGATACAAAAATGAGAGCAATAATACTAGGATAATAACTTTAGAAATTTCAAGTATATGTACAAATTTTAAAATTAATCATTATAACTATAATATCAATAAAAATTAGTGCTTTACCATACGGTAGGTTTGACATTTGTAGTTATTATATGAAGCATTCTATTTATATTTTATTTACATTTTTATTGAGGAAATGATGAAACTTCCTGAGACAGCTAATGATTTTCCACAGATTCTTGTTTGTTTGTTTGTTTGTTTGTTTTCCGGTGCTGGGGATCGAACTCAGGCCCTTGTGCTTGCCAGGCAAGCACTCTAATCACTGAGCTAAATCCCCAGGCCTTCCACAGATTCTTTACTATTGATACCTCTGGGGTTTGAACCCACTGAGAGTGCCAGCAAAATTGATACATTCATTATTCCTCTATAACTATAATGTGTCAACTTCAAGTATCTAAAAATATGTGAGGACGAGATTGAAATTTTGATAAACATTTGAATAGTCAGAATAATTTCCTACAAAACATGTTCACGTCCTAATCACCAGAAGGCATGCATGTGGATACTCACGTGGGAAAGAAGAGCACAGCTCTTGTTAAGAAGGACCTTGAGATGGAGCAATTTATCCTAGATTGTCCAATGTACCTAATGAAATCACAACAGTCTTTATAAGGGAGGCAAAAAGAGTCAGAGATACTTAAAAGTGCTAAACCGTGAGAAGAAAGAAGGGGCTAAGAAAAAGGAAACAATTATCTAGAGCATCCATGTGGAACAACTTGGACAACCACTTGATTTTAACTCAGGAATCATGTTTTAGAATTTTGACATCCAGAATGGTAAGATAAAATTTATGTTGCTTTAAACTGGCATATTTATGTCAGTTACAGCAGTAGCAAGAAGCAGACGTACATCCTTATGGAAAAACAACCCTAGAGTGACTTTTAGTTTACAATTAAATACATGAAACTGATTCTGCTTTTCACCATATCCTTATATGACTACCGGCTTTTCTTGCTTTGTCTGCAGATCTAGTCTTACCAGTTTTTGTTGCTTTGTCTGTAGAAGTATTCCCAGGTCCTTGTGTAATTTGGAAAGTCTTCAACTCTTCAGAGCTGTACTTTGTAATCACATAATGAGCTGTGCTACTATATTTTTTTAAATTATGGTTGTGTAAGGGAAAATTCTTCCAGAAGTTTATACAATTTTCAGAAAACTATTTGAAGAAGGAATAGCATAGTAAGGAAAAAAGACAATGCTGTCAAGATTTCTTAATGATTATATCCTCGAAGCTAAGCCATATTTATAAAATATCATACCAAAATGAACAAACAAGCAAAAAAGTAAATGTCATCCTGTCTACAATGCTGTTAAAGAAATACTTATGGTATTTCCTAGTCCATGCTCTTTTTCTGTAAGATCACTTAAATTTAATTTGATATTTTTGGATTAAAAATGATCATAAATTGGAAGTCAGATAGTTGCTCCATTTTTTTCATTTTAGGGTGTATTCATTTTTATATTTTCCTCAAAAATCAAACAATTTAACAATTGAGTTAAGCATTAGGGCTTTATTTTCAAGTTGTCCTTTATGAAAATGTCATTGAATGATAAATTTCAAGAAATAGTTTTAGTTTGATAACACCATTATCATAGATTCCATAAAACGGTCAGAAATTTATTGTCTTTCTCTCTTCAACCTTTTCAGAATCTACAATTGTTTTGATTGATACTTGGTATAACTGGATAAAGATAGAAATTGTGATTCCAGGAGAGCAGTAGATTTTTTTCAGCTTTTTAAATTCATTAAATATAAGAGTCTACTTTGTCTATAAAAATGCTCTACTTTGACTTAATAGTTTACACTATAAGAGCATTAACAGAGTGCTTAGAGATTTGTTCAACACTGTAAGTTTACATTTCAGAAATCCCACAATGGTCAAAGAATTTATTAATTAAAGAGCCATGAAAAGAACCAGAATCACTAATTCCTTAAAATATATATGCAAATATATGTGTGTATATTTGTGTACAATTATAAATGTATATAAGCAATTTATGAATACATTTTAGTATTATGGAGCTTCATATGGCTTGGAAAAAAGCTATGGAATCCTGCTATTCCTATACCATAAATTTTGGTTTCAAATTACACACACAAAAGGAAACCATGTACAAATCACTCCATCTGTTTCAGCTAAGTATAAGAAATAGACTATAGATTTGAACCATTTGAAACATGGTAACATAATGAAACAAGTAACATATTAGTGATTAATAAAGAGAAGTAAAGTTGTTTTTAATAGGCATAATATAACTGTGGAAATAAACTCATGATGATGATTGTTAAAGCACCAAGTATATTATATTATATAAAGTCACAATTTTTTTCAAATTATGTCTAGTATTAACATTTTGCTTTTTCTAAGATATTAATTTAAAATTTTAATTGCCATAATAATCGTACATATTTAAAAAGTACAATGTGATGATGCACTAAATGTACACATTGTATAATGATCAAATCAGAGTAAATAGCATATTCATAATATATCCCCAAACATTTACTTCCTTTCCATGGGAACATGCAAATTCCTGGCTTCCAGTTGTTTTGAGATATGCCATGCCTTAATAATTGTAGTTAAACTACTGAGCAGAAGAACACGATGGTTTTTCTTCCTTTGTAATTGCAACCTTTCCACCTATTGACCAAGCTCTCTCTATTCTTATTCCTCCTTTTCCCCTCATTCTAGCAAGAGAAGTTCTATTTACTACTTCTAAGAGATCACCGGTGTTAGATTCCTCATATGAGTGAGATCATATGGTATTTATCTATTTATGTCTGGCTTGAACATGATGCCCTGCGGGTTCTTACAAACTGATTTTAAAAAGATTGTTTTGTTTGCACTGACAATTTTCTTATTTAGGAAAATGATTGCAATCTCTCCACTAATATTTTATTCTAACAAACTCATGTCATTTTGAAAAATAAGACTTTATTGTAGTTGTTGTTACTTTTACTAAAATTGAATGCTATCATGAACATTACTTTGACAGAGTATTTAACATAAATGTAAATATTCCAATAATTAGTTCATTTAAAAGATAGAAAAATTATTTCAGTCATAATATAGAAGCTTACCTTTGCTTTATATAGTTGGTCATGCGTTGGTACCGCACAAGTGAATTTACTTTACTTAGAAATGTTTGCATACTTTCTACCTTAATCAAATTTTTGTTACTGTGACACAATACCCAACACCCACAACTTAAAGGAGGAGCAGTTTAATTCGGCTCACGGTTTCAGAGAATTCAGACGGGTAGCTAGCCACAAGGGAAGAAAATCATGATGGGAGGGGGTAATGCAGCAGAGCAGTTCACTTTATGCCAGCTGTGAACCAGAGCAGGGGAACAGTGTCAGAGAGGAGGGGGCCAAGGACCAGATATAGCACTCAAAATCTTGCCTCCATGACCCACCCAGACACACCCAGGTGTGCTTTACTAATGCCCTGCAAAGCACACAAGCCAGTCAAGCTGACAGTTTACCGTAATTGTCTAACCTTTCTTTGTGACTGATTCTAGGTACTTGGTACTCGGAAGAAAAGATGAATAGAGTCAATTCATAATCTTGAAGAGTTTATAATTGTCCTGGCTGGGTTAAATAAACAAACAACAGAATAAAATTATCCTATCATATATTTGTCGATGCTACAGACAGTTGCTCAGAATAGTGATAGATAATAAATGTAAATTTTAAAAATCGTGAGTAGTTCTCACTCTTTCCAAGACACTAAGAAAAAGTGGAAGATGTTAAACAAATGACAACAGAGAGAAACATAAAAAAATATCAAAGTTAAAATTGGGGATAAGGCAACATCAACTGTACTATATAAACTTGCAATATGGAACAAGTCAAGGCAGAGTTATAGATGGAATAGGAAAAGCATCCATTAGATACAACTGAGAAAAGCCTTAACTAAACAAATGACTTGCAAAGTAAAGATCTCCAGGGTGAAGAAAACCACATGAAAAATTAAGAATGTTTGAGAAGTATGAAAGACAGAAGAACTGGTCCATCAGGCAGAAATCTAGACATTTCTGGAGAAATGAAGCAAAAATGAGGGAGCAATTTACTGGGTTAAATATTTCAAAAAGCTAGAGAATCTTGGAGCTCACAAATAGCTTGATGGAGGTAGTTTCGGGAACCGTTCAACAGCAGAATAATATTACACCAAAGTGTAGAGAAGAGAATCAGGTGAGTAAAAGAACATACTAACAATAGAAAATCTGTTAAGTAGTTTTGTGTTTGTAGGCAAAAAGTTGTAAGAGTTGAATGAGTTGGGTTTTGTTGTTTTTCTTTTATTTCATATTATGAGAGCAAATTTAAAAATAATTGAACCCTTCTAAGATTTTGGAAGGAGAAGATGTATAATATGAAGCATTTACACAACCAAGAGGCAATCAGCACATTAGTTTTACACGAGAGTGGACAGAAACTCTGTTTTATACAAAAGATACAGTATAAGTAAATATGTAATTGATTTTATATTTGTTATCAAGAATGTGATGGGACATCATATATGTCTTGATTTTTTCTTTTCTCTCTCTGAACTAGATAGGAGCTACGAGTCAGGCTAGTAGTAAATACAATGGTCAAAGAAAGTATGAAAATTCCGAGACACAAATAGTATACATACAAGCATAAGAGTAAAGTTAACCAGTAGCCAAAAAATCAATGGAGATTGTGGAGACCCATTTGAATTTAATGACCATGAATGGATTAATGCTGTCCATATAATTTGATCTTTTTCTGTGACTTTCTCTAACAATAATTCTCTTTGCTTTGTTTCAGGCACCTAGAAAACAGTTTTCTAATCAAAAGATAATGATTAACCTACAATAAAGTTGGAAAGAAGAAAGATGAACCATGAGGATATTGGAATTCACAGAATTTAATGATTACTTAGATAGGGTAGGGTAAAAGAGTAAAAGTAATCTAGAATGACCCCCAGACATTTTTCATTATGATAAAGAATAAGAAAATAATGTCACATTGGAGGAAAGAAAATTACATCTTTCTCAAACATGCCATTTCTAATTTTTTAGGGATGCTGACATGGCAATTCTTAGCAAAATGTTGGGTAAACTGAATCTCAAGGGCATGATAATATAGTCTGTAACAATTATTTATCAAATATTAACAGATTAATTCTATAATTGATATCATGGAAATATGTGAGATTTTTCTTTTTTTCTTTTTTTTTTTGAGATTTTTCTAAAGAAGGCAGTGAAGGATAAATTTGATTTCACATATATTTCCAGAAAATGGAATTAAAAATGCCCTAGAGCAGACTTGGGGGTAGGTCAGTGATAGAGTATTTGCCTAGCATGCACCAGGTCCTGAGTTCAGACCCAAATTACCCCAGAGTTTCACAGTACCAAATAAATTTGTCCTAAATTAGCATTTAGTTGTTGCAGATGAATCAAAATATAAACTTTTGTTTCTTGAGACTAAGAATACATGTATGAACATATCCAACCATAATTCAAATGCACACCTTATAAAATCATGCAAATATAACTTTCTGTTGATTTTCTGTGGATTAGGTAACCATTCTTTTTGCTATGCAAGGCCCTCTTTTAAACCTACCCTTAATTTAATTGCTCTTCTTCAAAATCAAGTTTTAATCCAAGTTCTAATTTGTATACAGAATCAAGTATTTTGTTTTTTCTGACTTGAATAATTAATAAACAATATAAAAGTCATTTTTGATAATGGGAACCTCTAACAAATTTACTAGTTTGCTCATAGCATTGATTACAAATTTATTATGATGTATACATGTGTATTTAATGGGGTATGAATTTCATAAAGAAATTGTTATATAAACCAATATGGGTATTTACATGTCTACATTTAAATTTTTATTATGATAATTTAGGTTTAAATGAGTTTAGTTTCTAGGTGACTGGTGAATCTCTGAAATGATTGTAAGGATAGTAGCCAATCCTTCACACGAGGCAAAACTTTTCTTTACTTTAATTGTGATATTGAACATTTAATGATATTAATATGGACTTATCAGATTTGACAGAATTTCAATTCCATTCACAATAATTTGGGCAAAAGCTTCACTTGATTTTCTAGTTAATATAATTTTAATATTAAATGTATATAATAAAAATTGAAAATTATTAGTATGGTGGATTTTGTTATTAAATTGATATACTCTGTTAGGCCTGGGGATTTAGCTCAGTGGTTAAAGTGCATACCTTGTAAGCACAAGGCCCTGAGTTCGATCCCCAGCACCAAAGAAACAAAACAAAACAGTAAAGTGATATACTTTGTTATTAACGTACTTGCTGAATCACTTCTCATGTATATGCTTGGAAAAGTATCTATAGGATATGTAGAAATTTGCCTATAACTTTCAGGAAACAGCTCTTTCACTGCAGGAGAAAATACAGATACACACATACAAGCACATACATTTACGCACATGCACTCATATCCCAGACACATCAGTGTATATTTGTGTATATTCCACCAGTGTGTATATTACACCAAAATTATCAATAGCTTTTTCTACAATAGGGAGTTTCAATATAAACATTTAATCAGTATTTTTAAATTATGTAGAATTAATACATGCTGTTTTCTATTTTGAAGTTCAGAAAAAGTGTACATTCAACTTACTTATTTATTTTATTGAACCAAGAAGATTTATTGGTACACTTTAGATATACATAATGATCATGTTCATCATAGTTAATTTGTACCTGTGCATGATATATCTTGTTTTCCCCCTTCCCCACCTCTCCCTTCAACTCCTCTTCCTCTCCTTATTTACATAGCTTTATTTACATTTTCCATTTTTTCCTATTTTTCTTTTTCTTTCTTTTTTCTTTTCTTTCTTTCCCCTCTTCCCCTAGTTCTCTTCCCATTTGAATATTTTCTTTCTTATTTACAATATCTATTGTACATTTTTGTTGTTATTTACACTTACGGTTTCTCATATCAGAGAAACAATTCGATGTGTACTCATGAGTGTCTGATTTATTTCATTTAAGAGTATGTTCTCAAAGTGCATCCATTTACCAGCAAGTGTTTCAAGTTTATTCTTTTTTATGGCAAAGTATTATCAATTGTATAAAAAAAAAACACATTTTCTCTATCCATTCATCAGTTGCTGGTCATTTGGGTTGTTTCCAAGATTTAGGTATTACAAATTGTGTTGCTATAAACATGGTTGTGTATATATCACTGTGGTACAATGATTTTAATTCTTTTGGGAAGATGCCAAGCAGAGGAATATCTGGGTCAAATGGAACCCCTAGTTGAAGATTTTTGAGGAATCTCCATGTTGATTTCCACGATGGTTGGACCAGTCTAAATCCCTACCAATAGATGAGGAAAGTTCCTTTTTGCCCATAACCTCACCAGTATTTTTTAATGGTTGATTTATTGATAGTAGCTGTTCTTTGTGGAGTGAGATGGAATCTTAGCATTGTTTTAATTTGCATCTCTCACATGACCAGTGATGGTGAAGTTTTTTTCATATATTTATTTGCCATTTGTACTTCTTCACCTGAGAAGTCTCTATTTATTGCAGCTGCCTATATTTGGATTAGTCTTTAAATTTTTTTGCAGGGGGTGGTCAGCTTTTTTTTTTTTTTTTTTTTTTTTTTTTTTTTTTTTTTTTTTTTTTTTTTTTTTTTTTTTTTTTTTTTTTTTTTTTTTTTTTTTTTTTTTTTTTTTTT
>PVJO010034226.1:0-11149 GCA_004026905.1 Hystrix cristata | reverse complement strand
AACCTGGTCATTATGCAGTGGCTTATTTACCACAACAGACACGTATGGAGGAGATGCAAATACCTCCCAGAGCCAAGGAGGATTTTCCAAAATTCACAAATAAACTCTTTCTGTCTTCTCATTCATCTCTTTGGTGGTTGACATAAAAATAAACAACTTAAAGAAGAGCTTGATTTGACCTCAGTTGCACAGGAAATAACAACAAGAATTAACAAATGGGACTATGTTAGACTAAAGAGTTTCTGTATAGCAAAAGAGTCAATTAGTAGAGTGAAGAGAATACCCACAGAATGGGACAAAAATCTTTGCTAGCTACTCCTCAAAGAGAAGATTAATATCTAGAATATACAAAGAACTCAAAAAAATTAAACTGCCTAAAATCAATGACCCAGTCAAGAAATGGGCTGGAGAAATGAACAGATACTTTACAGTGGAAGAAATACAAATGGCCAACAGATATACGAAAAAATGTTCAACATCTATGGCTATTAGAGAAATGCAAATTAAAACAAGTCTAAGATTCCACCTTACCCCAGGAAGAATGACAATCATTAGGAAGTTAAACAATAACAAATGCTGGCATGGCTGTGGTGAAAAGAACCCTCCTACACTGTTGGTGGGAAGGCAAACTAGTACAACCATTATGGAAATCAGTATGGAGATTTCTCAAAACCCTGAAACTAGAAATCCCATACAACCCAGCCATTCCACTACTAGGTATCTTCCCCAAAGAGCAACAGACATAATACTACAGAGATACTTGTACAACAATGTTTATAGCAGCACAATTTCTAATAGCTAAATTCTGGAAGCAACCTAAGTACCCATCAACAGATTACTGGATAAACAAAATGTAGTATCTATATATAATGGAATACTATTCAGCTATAAAGAATGAAAAACTACAGCCATTTATAGGAAAATGGATGGACCTGGAAAATACAACGTTGAGTGAAATGAACCAGACTTGCAGGCTTGAATACCTTTTGGTATCCCTCATTTGAGTGAGGCAAAATACAAACAAAAGAAAAGGGTAAACAATGGATACAAAAAGGCAAAGTGTTAGATATAAGCTAATAGACAAAGGGTCCAAGGGAACAAGAAGAAGGCAAAGAGGGTGGGGAATGAGAATCCAGAGGAATAATGATATTTTAAAAACAAGAACCTAATAACCCAAACTTAAAACAGTGACACATACACGAGGTACTACAGTAACTTTATGTAATTGTGATTTAATGCTGCATTTATGTGGTTGTTTACATTGCTCGCTGTCATAAGCAAAAGGCACAATGTATTTGTCTGTAAGCTTGTGTAATGGCCTGTGAGTTTGTGTAATTTTGGACAAATTTTAATAAAAATCTAAAAAATAAAGAATAGTTTGATTTGTTATAAAATCAAAGCCATAAAAGAAGCAACAAGATATATCATGTACAGGTACAAATTCCCTATGGTAAATGTTATCAATATGTACATCTAAAATGTACCATTAAAATAAAATTAAAAAAATAAAATAAAATCAAAGCCATTAAAATTATAAATATTAGTAACTTCTAATATAAAATGAAGATTTCCTTCCTTTCTTGGAATAATAGCCATATAGGTCTGGCATCTCTTGAGGAGTTCCAGAATTCAAATGATTTAGTTTATAGATTTCAGAAAGGTAATACGGTGCTACATTCGTCAGCTTTTGAGGCACTGGGACAGATACTTGACATTCACAATTTAAAGGAGAGGCTTAATTTGGCTCATGGTTTCAGGGGATTCAGGCGGACTTCAAGACAGAAACATCATGGTGGAAGGGTGTGGTGGAGCAAAGACGCTTTGTTCATGGCAGACAGTAAGCAAAGCAGGGGAATAGTGCCAGAGAGGAAGGGGCCAGGGACCAGACGTAGACCCAGGGCCATGCCCACACACACCCAGGAATGTGCCTTGCTCATCCCCTAGGCAGCTCCAAAGCCAATCAAGTTGACAATTAAGTTTAACCATCACAGGTGCATATGCCCTATACTTTTGCAACATTCCCAGCAAAGTCTAGGGCAATATTTTCTAATTGAACACATAAATATTTCTGAGGTGAAATGCATGAGGATTTGCATAGGTAGAAAAATATAAAGATTGTAAGTAGCATTAAATTATTTCAAGTCAGGTATTTCTGCCAAATGAATTCAGGTCATATTAGGCTTTGTCACCACATAAATTGAAAAAAAAAAAAAAAGAAACTGGCTTGTGGTTTTTCTGAGTGCCTTTTTTTGTAATATGGAATTACAGATTAGGGATTGTGAGCCTGTATATCCAACAGCTTCTTCTAGTGCTTTTTACTTTTATAGTAGAAGGATAAATCAATTGGTATTTAGTCTCTCAAGGCCTGGGTAGGTTTTTAAATTTGGTTATGCCCTTTCCCACTAATCCTAGGACTCTCCAAAGTCAGTCAGAACAGAACACAATAGAAGGAACTATTGTCCTCTTGGGGACTGGTGGTTGCTGGGAGCGGCCTCTTTCCTCAGAGTCCTGCCTTAAAAACAATCTGCCTTTTCAAATGCAGTTACTAGCCACAGAAGGAGGAGGGAACGGGCCTCACAGAATTGATAGATGGGGAAGAGCACTGCCAGAAATCATGCCTCGAGATAGCACAGTGGGGCCCATAAATACTGCGGGCTCGAGGAGTGTCTGGACAGAACCCTGTAGAGGATTCATGTAGCATGCGCGCTGCCACCACCATTACTCAAACCGCGCACCTCCGAGACTAGCGGGGCTCTAGGAGCTGCGAGGAAACAACTGGTTTGATATAGAAGCATCATAAAGTTCTGCAATGAATGCAATCTGGCTGCTTAGGACTTCTTGCTACGACCAGGGCGAATCTTATCAGAACGAATGCACTCTTTCATCTTTCAAAATAGACAAATGGAGGGCAGGACCATTAACTCGAGGTTGGAGTGAGTGGAAAGAGAGAAAGAGATGAATAGGGAAGTTTGGGGGAAGCTTTAGAAAAGCTAGATATTGTCACTCCCAGGACATTTTACATATTCCTGTACACTAGGGCAGTCAAGAAAGAGGCTTGCTTCACTCTACACTCGGGTATGAGAAACGTGATGAACCATGTGAAGATACTGGTATAATAAGCAGGTGTGGCAATTATCTTTCTTCTCACCAGAAGTGACTTCTTAGGCCAGTACTGTTGACTGGGGAGAAAATATTCTCGGTGTACCCCAAAAGATCAAGGAACATAGTAAAATATTATTTGATACTTTGTAACATTTCTTCAAAAGAATTCTACCCCCATCAAGGCCATTATTATTCAGATGATCAATATTTGCTAGTTCTACAAACATCTGTTCATTGAGGGTCACTGGGATGTTTATTCCTACCTCAGTAACAATGTAGAACAATGATTATCTTACACTTAGATTTTTATTTCCTTCTCTACTGAGTTAGCCAGATAAATACCAAGACCATAGCTCACTTGGTCTATGGCATTAAACTAATCTCTTTAAGTAGAAGAGTATCTTGATAATACGGCAAGTCTAGAAGTACTAATTTAAGAATGGTACCTAAAATATGGCTCTGAGACTTAAATATACAATGCTATAATTTCTAGGGCAGCTGGTTTAGTATGTTTCGTAGTTTTGATGCTTATTTTATTTCTCCTCCATACGACCCAAAACCTATGCCATATATGACCTTATGTACCTGTGCATACGTTTTAAACTGTGACATACTTACGTGAATTTCCTTCAATTTGTAAATTGTATAAAAATGTAATTAGGTTTGCTCTCCAGCAGTGATCTAGCTTCTTGCCTAATGCTGTTTAAAGAAAATTGCTTTTATTACTTTTATTATCATACTGTATACATTGATTATCTAGAGTATTTGTGAAGGAAGAATTCAAGGCAAGAGAAAATCATCTACCTGGAAAGATGAGAACTTGGTTCTAGGTAGGCTGTTTTATCAATTCTCAGATCATGCATGAGAGATGACACAAGCAAAGCTGCTCATGGCCGAGCCCACAGTCTCCCTGCTCCTGGCAGGCATCTGCTTTTGTGCCCCACAAGTGAGGGGGTGCATACACCCTACCATGCAGGGTGGTGCCTGGCTCATGAAATCAGGCTTGATCTGCCTGTCCTGTGCACGTGCAGGGACATGGCTGCTCAGACCTCGTTGAAACCCAAGGGCCTTGGCCGAAGGGGCAGCATTTGATTCATGGGTAAAGAGCCAGACAGGAAAGGATGGTTACTGTATCAGATAATGCTTTGTGGCAGCCCAGGCAGGAAGTGTCCCGGGGCTTCTCAGTCCCAAATGACATAGATGGGAATTGTGTCTGAAAGGAGTCCACAGATATTACTTTAATTAAGAATTGTTCATTCTGCACGACACAAAATCCTAGAATTACTCTTGGATCTGTCAAGGGCAAACAAATTCAAGTTCAGTAAAATATAATGACCGGTGTTGAGGTAAATCATTATTTTATTAGTAGAAACTGACAATTTAGAGAAACAAATGCATCCAAAATCTTTGGTCAGACTGAATTTTCAATTAAACAGTTCAGTATAGAAATCTAGAGTTTGTATCTGTTTTTGCTGACTAAAAGTACTCTTGGGGAAATATAGCATATTTCTAACTGAGAAAACATTTTTCAAGAACGGTGCTGTAAGAGGGACTGTTATACATGGAAGACAATTTTCTATTTAAGCATCTACTAAAAACTGATATGAAGGATTAAGAGAGGTCAAATAAAGCAGAACGATAAAAACAATAAACGTCCTCAAAAATACTGCTGTATCCTGGATTAATATGCTTCCTTAAAAGCTTGAAAGATCTCTCTCATAAAATGTGGAAACAGCCAAGTTTCCAAAGCAATTGTTTTCCAACTTCTGTTGTATATTTGTTTGCTTTTAAAGTGAGGCTATAACAGAGTAGTAGCTTGTGTTTTGACTGACTTTATTAGTAAACAGGCTATGAGATTTGCAAACCCTTCTTTCGGCTGATCTGTGACAGGCTATGATTTATTATACTTAGTATTTTGTCTCTTAGTTACCTCCCTGGCTGAGATTTCTGAGCCTCATCAGGGGACTCGCTCTGCTTTACAGCAGATGGACAGTGACCACAGGGTCCAAGATGAACAGCTGTCCTGCTCCTCCTTATGCCTTTTCCCTTTCCAGCTCTAGCCACACTCCTTCACTTTGCCATCATTAATGCCGCTCCTATCGTGGGGAAGAGGGGGATCAATTCTCTCCCAATATATGGACTGCTGTGTTGTCTTCCAACCACATCCAGGTGACCACTCTTTGCTAGTTTCTTCCTAAGTCCGTAGTAGAGAATTCTGCCAGAACCCATGTTGGGAACACATGGAAGGGAAACGCAAAGTGTCTCAGGCTTTGCCAGGTTCCCTGCTAGGCCAGCAGTTTTTCTTCCCCGGGGCCCACAGAGCCTCCGCCTGAGTGCGCAAGCCTGGCGCGTTCTCTAGGAGGCCTAATCCCCACCTTGGACAGTGTGTGTAAGTCCCTCCCCTCCTGCACTCCACACACCACCATCCTTGCTGCTGTCTGGCTCCTACCTTTGTCCTCAGTTCTTAGAATGGCCCCTGCCTTGTTTCACTGTAGGGTGCCATCCATTCCACTAATCTTCCCTGTGACGCTGACCTCGGGGTGGTGCCATGCCTGCTCTTGTCAGTCTCCTTCTCAAAGGATGAAGTCCTGCCCACGGGCCTCCATTTTTCCTGCACTTTCCAATACGCTGCACCTTTACTCTCCTTTGTGCTCTATGTATGTTAACTACTGATGTTTATTGCTTCTTTGGCTTCTTCTCAGTCACTACCTGTTCTCCCTCCACACATACATCTATTTGATAACAAACTTTTTGAGTTTTACTTTGACACATAGTAATGTACATATGTCTGTGGCATAATGTGATGTCGAAATACATTTATATCATGTCATTGTTGAAGGCTGGGGCACTGTCTGAGCGTCTGCCTTCCCCACAGTGAGCGCAGGACTGCCCAGAGATCTCTCCGATGGAAGAGTCCTTGTTCAAGTGTCCTTGGTTAATTAGTAAGCAGAAGCTGCCGGTTCACATTAAATTCTAATGTTGCCCATAGATTTCACTGAGCATGGTCTCTTGCCCCTGAAGTCATGAAGGATGCAGCACTGAATGCCAATGTGGAGCACTAAGTCCCTTTCCTAATCTATAAATCTAATGTCACTTAGTTCATGTTTATCTACTTGTAGTTGCGAGCATAATTCTGCTCCACATACAAAGACAGATACATGTATATTCTCGTTCTCAAGGAATGTCTAAGCTACAAAGGGTGAAAGCAGATGTGGATAAACCAAAGTACAGTGAAGCAAGAATCATAAAATCAATTCAGAGACAGGGAAGGTTCAGGGGCATCAGGCTGGGGCAGTGAAGGGGGTTTTCATGAAGGAGTAGTGTTGCAGTGACCATTAGTCTCTATCATCGATCAATTTCTTCTCATCCTATAGCTCAAAACTATATTGCTTCCACTACAACAGCCCCTGATAAATATTATCAGAACATATTTATGAATAAATTACTGGTATTTAATTTTTAAGTCTCATCAGGAGACTGGATGAATTGAGTATTTCAAGAGAGAAGGCATACTATCTGCCTTTTGGACTGTATGTTTTTATCTGTATAAAGACCATCTTTTACTTAGTTATAAATTCTAATTATTCAAAAATACTTATGATTAATCTCAAAATTTTTTCTAAGACCTTTTATTCTTAGTGGAATTTACAGCACTTCAGAATAAAAGTAGATTTGATATATATTGTACATATATGATATATATAATATATATATGATTGCCTGAATCATAATCAGTTTTATATCTATCTTGATCAAATTTAGATAACATAGAAGTATTTCATATAGAAACACCTCAGAGTCTTGTATGTTAATATAGATCTTAGAGTTCAGAAAATCGAGTCTTAAATTTCATTTTAATACATTTTATATCCAAGAATCTTACATTCAAATAAAACATGTATTTAACCTCATAAAGTATAGGTATTAAAATTAATTTTGCCATAAAATTTCGTAATGTTTTGTTTTTGATTTATATTTATTTTCAGCTCAGGCCACCAGAGATTTTGTTAGTCTGACAGAGATTTCCATGTTTCGGAAGAGAGGGTTTACTATTTCATAATAAATTCCCCCATGTCTTACTTACCAAGGAGAGTGGCTTTTGAAGAAAAAAATGAGACCTAACTTGAAATATATTTCAGTAAGTTCAAGGCAGAAATGAGCAATAACTCACGCGGAGGTATGGAAGCCTCAATTTCTCCTCCCTCTGAATTATCTGTTCTAAGGGAGTTGAGAGAGTTTCTCCACTGAATCAATTCTGAGTAATTAAGATGTTTATGAATTAGGCTCACGGGAAAAAGCAGTTTGTTTCTCTTCTGCTGCAGGAAATGTAATATTTCTTACAAGTGGCATTTTATTCTTTTATCTATTTGAGAAAAAATAATACTAGATTGCTTTTGTTTACATAGCAATCTTCCAACTCAGTTAAGACCACTTCTAACTTCGTAATTTTCCAGTTTTGAGTTTTCAAAATACACTCATACACAGTGAGTACCTCTCATTTATCTCAGAAACTCTATGGCACCTGCAATATAGAAAGAGAACAATTCATGCCGAAGAGCACACTTATATTTTAATATGTGAATATAAAGCATTTATGCTTTAATGACTTTCCTCTGTCTTGAGATGATGAAAAACAAACAAAATGCTGGTTAAAAAAAAAAAACATGCAGGCACACAACTCCCCTTCTCCACAAAACCAGTACAAATCTCTACGATATCTATAAATGAAACCAAAGGAAAAAAGGTATTAATCCTATAAATTATGATCAAATAGTTTGTAGTTAGTTTAGTAATTCCACACGGATGAATACATAGGCATACTTCTCTGTCTACTTGTTTCACTGAAGGCATAGTAAACTGGTAATTCTCAGTTTCCTTCTGGGTCATCTTTCCCACTGATTGAGGTCTTCAGATCACCCCTCCAAGCCCATTTTGGCATGAGATGTCTCCATCACACCAATTTAGCACACGCTTACATATTACCGCGATGTCACTGTAATGGTTACTTGTCACATTGGCAAGAAATATTTATGACCATCTACTTATTGTGAGTCCCTGAGTTAGGAGCTGAGGATACCATGATGGACAGATTTGCCTCCCAAGCCACACGATGTGTTCTTCGTGGTATCTGATTTGAAATGTGTTACCTTTAATCCTCATTTGGCAAATGACTCCTTTTAATCCAAAGACAGAGCTGGGTGTAATTGAACAAGCATATACATTCTTGTAGTGTGACTCAACACAGGTTTAAATCAAGGATGTGACAAGTCCAACTTAAATGAAATAGGCCAATAATTTTACTTAAGAATTAATTTCATTGTATTTCCTTACTTTCAAGAAAGGGACCTTTTGCAGGTCTTTCTCAAATACAAATAGGTGAAATAAACAAGAAAAATTATGTCATTTTAACTTAGTTAAATAAAATGAGTTAAAACTCCCACTTCACTCCCCTCTAAGTAAGTTAAAACCCCGGCTGATGTAGGTTAGTTCTTCAGACAGATCCAATTTTACCTGACATTGCTCACAGCTGCCCCAGGCCAGTCCTTCTGGTCTAGATGGACATTCCTGTTCTCTTTCAGTATCTTGCTTGTTTCACTCCACCTCCGTGCCTGGAAAACCTTTCTCTGTCCTTTCAAGTGACACAGGTCGCTGGCGTTCAGGGGCATTTCTTGCTAAGAGAACCTCACCCCACCGCAGAACCTAACTGGGCCAGAGCACCCGGCATCCAACCCTGTTTATAAGAATCTGACACTGGAGTTCAGGCTCTGTAGGCATCCAGTCCTACTACGATGCTCAGTGCTGTAAAAATATTGTTTACTCACTTTTTTGTCTTATAGTAAAAGTAAGTGCAAGACAATGCTGAGTGAATATTCAGTAAACTTCTGTTGGATGAATGATAGATACAGAGCACTACCTGCATTCCCCTGGACCCAGAACCACGCCTGGGAAAACAGTTGCAGGCTTCTGTAAGATAATGCTTTGCAAGGGCATCGGCTCAAATTTTTCTTCCTATCCCAGAGGAAATCTAAAGGAAATGGGTAAATGCCCCTAAGGCTACAACCATAAATTTTACAAGTTGAATCTAATGAATCAAGGGAGGATTGTGGAAAATCGATGCCTTGGCAGAAATGGATACTAGATCTTTCATTGGAATAGAAAAATGAAAAGTTCTTCTAAGAATATTTTAGGACACTTTTCAACATGATTTAGCCATTGATAACTTGATGAATTTCAGCTTGCAAAGCTGGGTTTTTGGGATGCTTTAAATTTAAAAAAAATCATTTAGGTAAGGTAACCTGTATTTTTATCTATATATGTATGTGTGTATATATACATGCCCAAGCATAATATATACACATACTGTACACCCATATGTAATGTGTATATATACTCTACTTTTATGTTTATACACACATGAATATTTGAAAGACTTGGGAGAGTGATGCTACTAACCATCGGCACAACAGACCTTATATGGGACCCCCTCCTTAGCAAGTCAAGTAATTTCTGTATAGATATATTTGAAATACTCAGGATTCTTAAATATTTGTCACATAATTGAGATGTTTGTAAGAGAAATATGAAAATATTAACACAATTTCTCCCACTATGTTATATATGCCGAATTATGAATATAATTCATCTGAGATCATAATGATGGAATCTTCTAGAAAATTACCCATAACATCTGAAACCTCATACTATACAATGAACACATAACATCCTAAAAGACTTCCTACGAGTGACACTAAAATTGACTGACCTTATCTAACTACATTACTAGTAAATATTTGGAGAATTCCACAGTATACAAAAAATACAGCATTTGAACTGCCCATCTATAGTTTTTTCTTAGAATCCACCCAACATAATTTTTGAACCTAATTTAAATGAAGTGACTACTAAACTGTGCTTGGCGTTTGGTATTTGCCACTCCCTTGTGTCACGCACATCCATATAAGTGACTGAGAAGGTGGTATATAAAACCAATTCTAAAGCTCTGCTTGTAGGTATTCACCAAATGACATCATGCACAATATAACTAATGGCTTTCTACTACCTTGTTTCTTTACCATCCTAACTCTTCTTGGCTCCCAATAATTTTTTAGTCTCAAAAGGCAGTAATTAAATTCACAATGAAATTTCTAAGCAATGGATTACAATTTCTTTTACTAAATATGTTCTGTTTCATTTCCAATGGCACATTATAATTTCACTTTTCATTTTAAAGCTGTTACTCAAAATGAGGCTTTCTAAATGTAGATTTTTGGTTATAAACTTGAGATCTCTCTCTTGCTTTCTGCCTCCTTTCCCTCCTTCCTTCCCTTCTATCTATCCTTCCTCCAGCCAACCATCCCTCTCTTTCTAGCTTCTCAATTCTGTTATTCTTCTCACCCTGGATTCAAATCCTGCTTTAAATAAATAACGCCACCTGGCCTGGTGGACCACAGCTCTCTGGTTTTGGAGAAAATCAGGGATTCTTATTAAGTCACATGTTTGAGTCTAGTCCTAAAACATTGGCCTGGTAATTTTTCTGGGTTTTGAGTGTTAGGTACTGAACGCTGGATATTCTAATTAACATTAGTTTCCCTTCTTGATCTTTTTTCATCAGCTGTGCTGTAATTGATATTGTAATTGGTATGACTGAAAGGTAAGGAAATAGAGAATCTATGTCAGATTAGCGGCATACACTTTATTATTCACGAAACAGACTCCTTTCCTCCCTATAATAAAGATGCTTTAATTGGTGCTGGATCGTTTTTGCAATTCTTGGTCTCTTGTGGTTCCAGATGAAATTCATGATTGTCTTTTCTAATTCTTTGAAGTATGTTAGTGGTATCTTGATTAGAATTGCATTGAATCTGTATAGTAGTTTAGGAAGTATAGCCATTTTCACTATGTTGGTTCTTCCTACCCAGGAGCATGGGATGTCTTTCCATTTTTTGATATCCTTTTCAATTTCCTTTTTTAGAGTGCTGTAGTTTTCGATGTAAAGATCTTTTACTTCCTTTGTTAGATAGATTCCTAAGTATTTTATTTTTTTGTG
>PVJO010034225.1:0-11208 GCA_004026905.1 Hystrix cristata | reverse complement strand
CATCTTAATTAATTCCCTTTTGCATCCTTTTCCCCACCCTCCCTCTCTTCCCTCCATCTCTTGATCCCCTTCCCTTTTGAGAAAGATCTATCTCCCTACATCCTATCATCTAGATTTTACTTTTCTCTTCATTTATAATTTGAGTTTCTTCTTCTATCTACTGGGCAAAATTAGAAACTACCAGCTTTCCCTGTAGCCCAGAACCGTATGCCGACCTGTCAGGATGCTACTCTTAGCCAAGGCACTGACAGATCAGTAAGATAAATCAGTGTGATGGGATACTTTCCCATTTGCCCACTTCCGACTTCCTGGTAACACAGTGCTTTATGCACCCAAAGAAACCACACGTGTCTGCAGAAAGCTCTTGACGGGCGATTCTAATCACGGGAACTCGGCGCTGGTGGTAGACGGCTGGAGATTCTTTTGGTCAGATGTGCTTCTCAATGCCTGGTAAATTCGGCGGCCCGGGCAGCTCCCTGACTTCCATCTGGGCAGGACCAGTCCCACTCACACTCTCAGTGCAACCGCTCCAAGGCTTGAGAAGTGAGGAGAGGGGTGCACGAGAGGTGACAGTGGACAGAATAACTGTCGGAAATGTGGGTCCAAGAGCATCAGTAACCACACAGACTCCACACTTTTCTTCCTCATTCTTGTACATGAGAAACAAAATACAGGATAACATTTTCTTTGAAGGCATCAGGTGGGGGAAGGAAACGAACGCAGCTTGCATCACAGAGCACAGAACTCCTCAAAATCTGATCACCGCTGTCACATGCCGACGCTTTCCAAGCCGCCTTTGGTGGCCTTCAGCGATCTGCGCAGCTCTTGGTAACAAGTGAGAATACAAAACTGGATATTTTCATCAGCATGTTCTCTGCTTCTGATAAATGTTATACCGAACCCTTTGAACCCAAAATACAGTGAGCACATTTTTTAAAAACAGGATTTACAAGGACACTTCATGTGCATCCCCCCAACCTCCCGAATTTTACAGGTTTCACCAGATGCCTCAGGAAAGAAAAGTAAGTTTAGGAAAGCTCCCCCCAAGTTTTCGCTGGCTGCTAGACATTACCCTGCTAGGACTGGCTGAAGGCCATTTGAGGAGTGTTTAAAGCCTCACATAATGGCCAGAGCTGATTTTCAGGATTCAGTAACTCTGTGAAATGTTTTTCTTTTTAAAAGAGATAATGAAATACCACACGTGCAAGAATGAACTACAAACACCCGACAACCTGAAGAGTAATTTACAATCTATTTTTGTGGCAATAAATACCTATCTGCCTTTTCTAACTCTCCCACCGAATTAGTCCACGTGTATATTCCTTTCCAAAGAGCTGGCACTTAGGGAAGCGTGGCAGGACCAGCGTTCCCAACACTGTCGCACTCACGATCTCAGTTAGTCCTCTGACAGCCTTTTGAAGTAGGTATTATTGTCTTACTTCACAGCTGAGGAACACGAGAGTAAGAGGAAGAAAGTAACTTGCTCAAGGCCACATAGGTATTAACTAGTAAAGCCACGTTTGCAAAACTGGAGACCATCCGATTCTAAATCCTAAGCTCTTTCAGCTCCAGAACGCTGATTGAAGCCCCGCACTTCCTTCTCGGCGGCACCTCTTGGATGGCAGATCTTCGTTCATTCACGTAACACGGTTTCTTAGGAGCCTCCTGGGGGGAGTCGCGGGTCCGTGTTCTGAGGACAGAGCAGTGAACAGGGAGCCGGGGGGGAGGCCTTTAGAAGGAGCTATAATGATCCCTGTCTTTTCTCCACACTGCAGGGCATAGTTATCAAACACTCAATGCCTGAAATGATTGAAGAGAAATAGCGTTTCCACCATTAAAGGCACATGCAATGCAACAGATCCTACCATCCTGGACCACATCTCCCCACCCTCAAGGAACCCCCAAAAGCGGCAGGTGGCTAAATTCTCCCCGCGGAGCGCTGTTCTAAGTGCACGGTGGCTGCAAAGCAGGGCGTCTGAGTCAGGCCTTGATGCCCGGATGGAGGGGGCAGAATTCCACTGCCCATCGGGACAGCCAAGGTCCTGCTTTCCTGTGTCCCTCGAGCATTCACAACAGCCCTGTCTGATCCCCTGAGTGAGAAAGTCGGGGTTCTCCCCCTGCCCAAGCCCAACAGCACTAGGGCTGTGTCCCCACCACCCCGCAGCGGCTCTTCTGTCCCTAACGTGGTAGCTGGGGAAGAGTCACTTGCTTCTGTGAGAAATAACAGTGACTGTAATAGAAAAGAAATTCTAGGCATTCTTTCAAGTAGTTACAATGTTCCAGCACATTCCAGCTGAGAAAGAATTCAGTCCCTCCACTCACATTAAAGCGCCAGCATGGTCCATGTGTGCTTGGTACATTTAATAGACCAAAGCCCAGTAACTACCTCTATAAATTCTTTACCTGACTTTTTTCCCCCTGTACTGAGAATTGAACCCAGAGTCTTCACACCTTTTTATTTTTTGAGACAGGGTCTTGCTAAGTAGCCCACGTGGGACTCAAATTTGGAATCTTCCTGCCTCAGCCTGCCAAAGTGCCAAGAGTACAAGCATGCACCACCACACCTAGCTCTCCTCATCTTACTTACCATGAACTACAAGCTGATTGTATAGGGAGGGCAACCTGGGGTGCAGCAAATTAACCGCAGGGTTGGGCAACAACAGATTACAGAGGTTTGAGGAGTCTCAACATTAGGTAAATACTGCTATTGCAGAGCGCTGGGCCAATCATTTGTGACCTGGACATTGGTACAGAGTATTTCATTCTTTAGGGTTTGAAAATCCACATCCATGACTATGCATGACTGTTGTCAAGGGAAATATTCACTCTTACCAGGATTCAGAAAGCCAAATATTCTCATGTCTCTTTCTAGGCCCAAAGGCCACCCTCCAAATCACCCCTGAAAACCTCGGCTCGCCTGTGATTCTATTTCAGAAGATTCACTTTGTGCTTAACTCCTTCCAGATCCTTCTCTACTTGTGTATATATTATATTTTTAATGAGAACGAAGTCATAATACATGCTCCATTCTGCAACCTGATTTATTTGGCTAATAATCTTTACCTTCAATTTTAGTTTTCATATTACCTAATACGAAAAATAAAAATGTAAGTGCTGATAAGAGATCAGACCACTTTCCTATTTCCCAGCTAATCCCAAAATGTCCTTTATTGCTCATTTGTCCTTGCTGGCATTCAATCCAAGAGCATACCTTATATCTGGTTTTTCGGAACTTCAAATTCCTTTTATTCTGGTGTAGTCCTATTTTGAGGACTTTGCCTGTTTCTTCCTCTATAAAGAAAGCGGGGAGAATAAAAATAAAAACCAAAGAAGAGGGGCAGCAGGGGGAGAAACAACAAACCTACAAACAAATCAGTAAAATAATTTCTGATTGTTTTAAATCCTCCACAGGAAATAAGACTTCACTCCTGGAAGGAGGCAACTACCTAAAATAAAGCGGTCATGGAAGGCTGTCTGCAGAGTTAATAGTGGAGCCGATAACTACACAGGGAGAAGGCAGCAGCCATGGAAATGGATGGCAGAAAGCATTCTGATTAAAGGGAACAGGAAGTGGATGTCCTCAATCCTGAACAAGCCGGAAGCATTTGAAGTGCACACACCAAGAAGACCATTCAGGCCAACCAAGGTCAGGCCTGGTGGGAGCTTAGAACGTATTCTAGACAGTGATGAGTACAGCTGGAGGAAGAAGCAGGACCTGATCTACTCTTTTAATGCATTCTGTGGTCTGTGAATGAAGACAGAGAAAAGTGGCTGTATTTACATACAGGGCTCTGTAGAAAAACCCACAGGATTTTGCTGATTGATTTTATTTGAAAGGTGAGAGAAAGGCAAATCAAGAATGCCCCCTAGTCGGATGTGGTGGCATGTGCCTATAATACTAGCTACTCAAAAAAAAAAAAAACAAAAAAAAACAAAAACTAGCTGCTCAAGAGGCTGAGGCAGGAGGAAGAAAAGTTTGAGACCTGCCTGGGCAACTTAGTGAGACCTCATCTCAAAATAAGAATAAAAAAGGAAGAGGTTGCGTCTCAGTGGGAGAGTACTTGCTTAGCATGTGCAAGGCCCTGGGTCTAAGCCCCAGAATAGCAAAGACAAATCAATAAATATTTTAAGAAGCTAAAAGACTGATTCTAATTCTTTGGCTTGAGCAACTGGAAGGATGATGGTGTAACCTACTTAAATGGGGGAAAAAAGCAGACTTCAGGAATGAAAATAGAGCATTCCATCCCATCTTGCATTTTTAAAAAAAAAATGCGTGTGAGACACTGAGTGGAGATGCTAAGTATTCGGCTGGATACACAAGTCCAGAGCATCAGGAAGCAAGGTCAGAAGCTCAGCGTCTATATTTAGGAGTCCTGAGTAAACAGATGATACGTTGGTTTGTTATGACCACATAGCCATTCCCAACACTCGGTGGCATAAAACAACAACAATTTATTTTTGCTTACATGTGACACTGGCTGGAGCTCAAGTCGGGCATCTTTGTTTCCATCTGTGGGTCCGTGAGTCACATGGGCCGCTCCACTCTGCTCTCTCATCCCTCGGGGCCGCAGGCCAGCGGGGCGATGGCAAAGGCACTGATTCAATAGGGTGAGAGGATGCAGGGAGGCTCACGAAAACCTACTACTGTCACTACGTCATCGCCCAGAGCAAGTTCCACGGCCACGTCCCGAGTCAAGGGCAGGAGAAGAGTACTTTGCCCTGATGACAGCCTGGATGCAGGAAGTAGGGCTGGGGCTAAAATGGATGCCATAACACAGTCGGGCACAGGCGAGGTCACCCAGGCTAGGCGTGCAGGTAGATAAGAGACCTGGGCCTCAGACATATCCCTAAGGCCCATCAGCGTGCGCTAGCCAACTATACAAAGAAAAACCAACAAAGATTTAGCAAGTGTAGCAAGTACAGTTGCAGAATAAGTAAAGGAACATGAGAGAAATAAGAGAGAGAAACATATTGAGAAGGAGACTGTCAAATGTTGCTGAGAAGTTAAGTAAAATGTAAACAGAGAAACGGCTACCATAGCTGGAAACCTGGTCTACCGATCCAAGATTTCTACAGCAGAGTAATAGGAGAGGTGAGAGGTTAAGACCGTAACCTCTCCTCTTGCAAAGTTCTCTGCACAGCAGGAAAACAAATTCTGTTGATGCTAAAAACTACTACTCTGGGGCTGGGGCTGGGGCTGTAGCTCAGAGGTAGAGCATTTGCCTAGCACGCCCCAGGCCCAGGGTTTGTTCCCCAGAACCACCACCACCACCATCACCAAAAACAACAACAAACCTCTGTCCAGGATAGTAAAATAGTAGGATCAAGAAAGTCAAAGGTGATGACAAGTCTGGAAAGGTTGCATGAGGCCAGATTGTTGAGGCTCTTGAATACCTGGTTAAGGAGTTGGAACTCGGTCTTTTAAACAACAGGGAATTATCCACATCTGTTGACCAAGAAGTGATATATATCACATTTTTTTTTTTAGGAAGAAAAATCTAACTGTTTAGATTGTATTTGTTGTTGTAACTGTTTGTTGTATTTGTCTAACTGTATCAGTTGTATTTGATGGCCAAAAGACCAGGTGTCCTGGTCCTGTTGGTCAGAACTCTTGCCCAGGTCTCAATCTCCTGAGAGAGTCCTCAGTTCCCTTAGACTACGTTCTAGATGATTGTGGTTGTTGACACCTCCCCGGCCTGCTTCCTCCTTGTCTGTCTGCCTTAGTTGATTTAGGATAACTATCCAACCAGTATCTGATCTTTACCTTCCATTGCAGTGTTTATTCACTTAGGAGAAATAGAAGTAACATCTTCCCTTTCATAACCACGTAGAAGACACCTCAGAGATGGGCCACAGGTAGTCACGGGAACCATAGCCAGGTTCACAATTCCAGGCTGCTTCTGAGACTTGTGCGCCAAATAGCTGCTGATCTTCTGGCGCAGCCCCGCCCTGGTCCGATCTTCCAGACGGTAGAGACGCCCACTAGCCAGACAACTCCCAGCACACTAAACGCGTATGGAGTTCGGACTCACGTCTTCCTCCTCTAGTTAGCCTCACCTCCAGCATGGCATCTGAGGAATTCTTGACCTTGTGCAAAGGCTGGTCCTATCCAATGTCTCACCTGGCCCCTGAGTGACTCTTAGCAGGGGGCTACACTCAGGGGAGATCGTGAGCAAACAACTGTCTTGAGAAGTGATCGCTGTGTCCACTCTGGGGCTTAATCTACACCATTTTCCAAAAAGTCTAAAAGCAAAATACGCCAACAGCTGTCTCACATAATGAAATACTATTAATAGAATAACATAGTAATTTGGCTTGGAAATTTTTTTCTCCATTCTCACCCCTGGGCTTCAGCAGATCTACAGAAAGATGAACAGGCGGTATTTCTAGAACACCAGGATTCCTTGAAGTGAGCTCTAGTTAAAAGTGAGAAGTCATTGTTGGAGCTGCGCTAGGACTCCTCATTGATGCTATAGAACCATGACGTTTCGGAACAGCGCACATCTCCACTTGCTACGTGGGGCATCTCTCTCTTGTCTGCCAGCCAAGTATCCCTTAGCTGACTATCCTGGTGTGTAATGGAGAAATCCATAAAACTGCAAACTACAAAGTAATGACATTGGTGTCCAAACCACCACAAAAACACTGTACAAACAAATAATTTGGCCTTAACTCTGGTTTATGCTGTTAACAAAGGATCGGATTTGGCAGAATGAGAAACTGCCAACTCTGCTGGGTAACTGCCATTTACGAAAACTATGTTTCCCTAGACTGAACAGGCTCTCCTTTGCCAAGGCGTCTGTCCACCGGAAGTCTTTCTCCCCTAAAGGGCCTCATGGACTATCTCAGATTCCTCCACGTCTGCATTCCTGTCAATCCCTCGCCACAGAACGCTTTGTGATCCACCTGATGACAGTGCCTTCTTTTCACGTCACACTAGGCATCCTTAGGGTCATCCTTAACCCTGGTCTCTGCTCCCAGGCCATTTGATGATTACGTTAATCTTGGATCTGATTACTGTTGCCCACAGGGACCAGAGTCTGAAGCACCATGCTGCTCCCTTCCACCATGGCTCCCCCTAGTGGCCAAATTTCCACCCTCGGATGTCCCTTGTTGCCTTCAGTTAGTAGCAAACTTCCTAGAGTTACTTCTTAGAGTTAGTCTGCAAGGCCTTCGCCCAAGGGTAATCACAAGAGTGTCTCTACTTGCTGACATAAGTTATATGTCATAGATTTTCCAAAAAATGTTTAATTAAACTTGCATTAAGCCTTACAAAAACTGTAGTAGGAAAACGAGGCAAAGGAGTACATATAGTCACACTCAAAATTGCCACTTAGCTGGGGGGGTAGCGCATGCCTATAATCCCAGCACTAGGGAGGCTGAGGCAGGAGGATCCCTGCAAGTTCAATGCCAGCCTTGGCAACGTAGGGAGTTCAAGGCCAGTCTAAACTACACACTGAGACCCTGTCTCAAAACAAACAAACAAAAAAAAAAAATCAAAGATGCCACTTAGAATCTGTCCTTGAATCTCTGAGGCAGAACATGGACCCATTGAAAATTTTTCAATCTCGAATCCTTGAGTGTGTTCTTGGCCTTTTCTCCCTATTATGGCCTCCGGATAAAACAAGGAGGGGTTGGGGATTTAGCTCAGTGGTAGAGCACTTGCCTAGCAAGCGCAAGGCCCTGAGTTTAATCCCCAGCACCCGCCCCCCAAAAAAGGACACATGAGCAAAACTAGCCCAGGACCTCTCAGTTCCCCAGTTCAGACTTCCGATATGCTGGGACACCCTGGTAAAGGAATAGAGTCTACGATTACAGCCTACGTAAGAGTCATCACTTTGAATATTTATTGAGCATCTGCTTTATGCCCAAGACCAAGGAGTTCCTGGCACGCAATTATTCTCACTAGTCCTGACAAGTATCACTGAAAGGGTGATTGCAGCATCAGTTTCCCCAGCCCTCTGGGCCTCCAGTAGCTCTGGCGCAACACTAAGTAACCGCACATTGAACGGAGCAAGACCAGTCCACAGAAGAACCCAAAGCAGATGCGCAGTACAGCCGACTCTCCCCTCCCTTCTCTAGCTTCCAAAAGGCGCAGGGTAAACAGTGCCCTTAGGGAATGGTCATTATTGCATACTTCCCTTCTCTGCTCATTACCTCATGTCTGCTGCTTTGACTGTAAACACAGACCAAATGCCAAGCTAGAGAATAAAGCCACCAGGCAACCCAACTTCATGTGCCAGACCCGCCTTTGTGCTTTTGGACATTGCTGTTTGTTTAAAGGTGTCAGGGAAAACGTACCACATGGCTTGGTGCTCATTTGCTTCCTGCTCTGTCAGGTATTAAATCCCAGAAGCCAACTGACTAGAATGCTCACCTCCAGCCTCATCATGCCCAGAGACCATGAATCTCCCCTCCTCTACTCTGCTTTTTCCTTCTTTTCTTTTCCCAAGATCCTGTAGTCTAAACACCATCGTACAATAATCAAGAAGTATATGGTGCAATGCATTCTCCTCCTTCTGCGTCTACTCACACCAGAGGGAAATGTATTGTTGATTATCTTAGCCTGCACATAACTTGTGACACAAAAATTTCCTGTCAAATAATCCTCCCTTAATAAATTCCCTTCACCATTGCAAACGAAGACATGACCTTGAAGCATTAGTATCCAGACAATGCAACATTTGTGTGTTATTTAATTAGCTTATTACTTTTGTTCATATACATTCCTGTGGTTACACTACTTTCCATTCAACTTGAAAAAAATACTATATGGGATTGCAAACTTTTTTTTAACCAACGTGTCCATATTTTTAAAAAATTTAACCTCTTAGCCAAGATCTCTGCATGTTTTGAGATTTCTCTCATAACAATAGCTAATCTGTTAAGTCGTATAAAATTACAACAATAGTAAGACCTTCTGGGAAAAAAAAAAAAAGTAAGACCTCTGTAAACCTTTGGCATACCGGAGATTTTTGGTTAAATAAAGAGAGTGTGTGTGAAAGACATAGCAGAGACCACTGACATTCTCGTACCATGTAATCCTCTCTCTGAATGATTTTTATCAAATTGGGAAGGACCATCTGGCAGCAGAAACCACACTGGGGAAGCTAATTCAATAAATCAGAGGGGTTGTTCCGTATCATCTGCTTGCTCAGAGAAAAAGGGGGAGAGAGAGAGAGAGAGAGAGAGAGAGAGGAAGAGAGCGAGAGAGACACTAGCTTCAACAGATCCTTAGTTTTCTAGCCAAAGGCCTTTCAGAACTCCTGGCTGCCTGGCCAGATTTCCGGGCTTGTGTAAGCAAAGCTTACCGTGGGGGGTGGGAGGGACTTCCAAGTGATCACAAAAAGGAGATTTGAACCAGAGAGCTTGTTCAGTATTCTACGTAATTATCTAATAATCATGTAATTTATCTAATAGTTATTATCTCCATTTTATATGATGAAACTGTAACTAAAAAGAATTAAGAAATTTGCTCACAGCCAGGCACCTGGGTAAGGATGAATCTAGAACACGAAATGTTCCAAAATGTTCCAAATGTTCACATTATAAAAGAGGGCACAGAAGGGACGGCTGACAAGTGATTCCATTCCTGTCTCTGTAACTCAGTGACCCGGGTTAATGCTGATGGCGTTGAGTTATTCAGTGATACAATAAATATTATTTAGTAAGTACTATGTGCCAGGTACTGTTCGAGGTGCTCCAGATATGGCAGTGAATAAACAGGCAAAGCCCCTGTCCCCAGTGAGTTTCCATTCTACCAAGGGGAGACAAACAAATAAGTGCATGATCATGTCAGCCTGTGATGACTGCTATGAAGAAAAATAAAGGGTAAGAAAGAAAGAGAGAACTGGTAGAAGTGCTACTTTATTCGGGCGAGCAGGGACGTCCTCTCAGATAAGAAGGCACTGGAGCTGGGCATGGTGCTACCTGCCTGTAATGCCAGCTATGTGTCAGGGTGTACGTTCAAGGTCAGCCTGGGCAATCTAGCAAGACCCTGTCTCAAAACAAAAGCTGAAAAGGGCCAGCAATGTAGCACAGTGGTAGAGCATTTGCCTAGCATGCTCAAGGCCCTGAGTTCAATCCACAGGACCTCAAGAAGCAGGAAGAAGATGACAACATTGGAACAAACACTGGAGGAAATGAGGGGAAGAAGAAGAACGTGAGTAGAGGAATACCGAGTGACGGGCATCGGCAGGATGCTCTCTGCATTTAGGAAAACCGCTTAAGACACCGCGGTGGCCTCAGCAAAACAAAGAGGGAGGTTAAAAGAGAGGAGGTGGAATGGGGTGTCAGAGAGGGATGTGATTATGAAGCACTCTACAGAGCCCTCGAACATTTTGGACTTGACCCAAGTGAGCTGGGAAGTCCGTGGGAGGCTTTCAGCAGAGGAGTGGCATGTTCTGATTTACATTTTAGGAGCATCACTCTTAATTAACCAGCTGCCTTGCTGTCTGTCGGTAGTTAGTCGGCCAGGCTCCAAATACAAATAGAATGAGAGGTAGGAAGGTATCGTAAAGAACATGGATTTTCGAACTGCATAGATCTGTGTCCAAATCTCAGGTTTCATCATCAGCTCGCTCTATCAGGTTTGGGTTAGGCATTTTAACCTCAATTTCTTCTACTGCAGAAGGAGAATACTATAGCCCACTCTACAGAGTTATTGATTATTTGTAAAGTATCTGAAATACAGTTATCATTAAAAGTAACCAGATATTGTAACTACTTAACATAAAGATTAACTCCTGAATTACTTCCTCATTATCATAAACAATATAGGCAAGGCCTATGTTGCACAATATTTCTTCTCTGCTACTAGAAAAATGACAATAACAAATTAATAGAGGGAGGAAAAATGTGCTCTACTTCTCTCAAAAAAAATCTATGTCCTGTAAAATTTTTAAGCACATCCACAATTAACAGAAGTAATATAATGAATCTTAGTTCAGTGTAGAGTTTCAATAATTAGCATTTACCCAGTCTTATTTTGTCATTTTGTAATATTTTAAAGCAAATCCCAAATATATCATCATTTCAACTATAAATATATATCTCTCATAGAAAATAAATTTTTGTTAACCCCATACAATAATCATATCTAATAAGACCAACAGGAATATTTCAATATCATCTGGTACACGATCCATGGTTACCTTTCCCAATTGCCTCAAAAGTACTCTACAGCAGTCTTCTTTAAATTGAGATCTG
>PVJO010034224.1:0-11208 GCA_004026905.1 Hystrix cristata | reverse complement strand
TGGTGCCGGGCAAGGCGGGGCAGAGTCCCAACTCAGGTTGGAAGGAGGGAAGGAGCCGAGTTCAAACTGGCAGGGAACTGAGTCCGAGCCGGTGGGAGACACGCAGTGTGTCTCCAGCTGGACAAACTGGATTTCAACCCCACAGCCAGTGATCAGGCTGAACTTCAATAGAACGGGTGAAGCCTTCTATTGAACCCAGCGGGGAACACTCGCTGCCCCGCCACAATCTACTGCTGGGATTAGTCAACAAGGACCTGGGTCTGTCACTCTGTCTACCACTGACAGCAGAGACACACCTGAAAGTGGACATTTTATTTATTTTTTTTCCCTCTCTGCTCTTCTTTTTCTAGTTTTTTTCTTATTTTTTATAGGAAAGTGACTTTCTAGTTTTTTACTTTTTTTTTTATTCTTTTGTTCTGTCCTTGTTTCACTTCTTCCTTATCTCCTTTCCTTCTGTTTCCGTTACCAGTTCCCCAAAGTTTGCATAATTTCTCCCCAGTTTCCAACCTTGCTTCTCAGCTCTTTCTCTTCTTCTATTTCTCTATCCTTTCCTCCTAATCTCTTTTGAGTTTTCTCCACTGAGAGTAAAATCACCATATTGAGGGCATATTTACTGCATACAAGTTTCTGATTTATTTAGGATACTGTTATATAACCACAAATCTAGTTCATAAGGTATAAAGTAGCAGATCAATAGCTACTACAGTTTGTTATTTTCTAGACTGTGTCTGATGCTATTATTGTTGCTGATTGTACTACTTTAGCTAAGGTGACAGAATTGTTCTACTCAGTTCTTCCTTGCATGCCAAGACTAAGATTGGCAGAGGGTCACAAATGACATTATAGGCCACGGTCAAAGAACTAAGGGCTGGCCAAATAGCAACTTCTCAGCCCCAACAAATTGAAGAGGCAAGATTTTGCAACCGACTCACAATACAAAAACCAGCTACACCTGTAAGACATCTCTGAAAATGTTGTCATTTCCAAAAGGTTCTCAAAACTAACAAAACAAGCTACCTGCCACAGACAATTCATAAGCATCAACCCAGGAACTAAACTAAAGAAGAAAAAATAGAAAATGAGAAGACACACAAATAAGATGCAACCCCATACCTCCAGCTCACCAAAAGCAAACCCAGCGGGTAATGAAGTGGAACAATCTGAAAGCTTCCCACCCAGACTCTTGGAAGCAGTAACAGCAGAAATAACAAGGCAGATGAGTGAGGCTCTAGAAAACATCAAAATTCCACACATCAGGAGACGATACCTTGGAGAAAAAATAAAAAATTACACTGAAATTACACTCTTGAAGTATAGCCATAGACTGGTGCCCGGGGGTGTATATTCTCTCCCCTGTCTTCTGCATCACTCCAACTGTGGGATGTTAGCAACTATACATAGCCTTTACCAAACTGATTCTTTGGAATTTTTTTTAGCTCATTTCTATGATCTGTGTGTTTATGTGTATGTGGTATTGTGTTACATGTGAAACTCATGTGTACTGAAACTGTCCCTCTTCCCACAGTTAATGACAATTAGGTAACCGTGACAAGAGTTAACAACCTGCAGAAACAGGATATGCACAGGTCTCAATTATTACAGCCCTGCACAAAGCAAGGATTGCCCCCCTCTCTTAATCTCTCTCTGTCTCTCTGTCCCTCTCCTTCCTCCCTCTTCCTGTCTCCATCTCTCTCTCTCTCTCACATACACAGATATATAGATATATTTAGTCTTACTTATTTTAATTTTTCAGTGCTAAGGATGGAATCCAGGGCTTCGCACATGCTAGGCCAGCACTCTACCACTAAGCTACACTTCTACTCCATGTATTACTCACATGTTATAACCACAGAAGGGAGAAAGAGACCTCAGCTTTTCCGACCTTCCCTTCCACTTCATCCGTAGAGTCCCTTCCTGGCGGGAGACAGCCGAGCCTCATCATCGGCTAGGTCACACGAAAGGCAACCAACTTCTCCCCTTTTCTGCTGTCAAACTATTTTAGTAAAAACCGCAGTGGGAGACTCCTCAGAGATCTTTCCAAGGTTTCATTATCAGAAGGCACAGAAGGCTTGGGTTACTCTGAGAAATGAAAGCCATGTTGTGTTTCTTCTGTCGCGCTTAGGAGACCTGGTTACCAGCTCGCTTCTCCTTGATAACTAACAGCTCACCGCCCCATTCTATTCTTGACAGCAGTGGAGTTTTTGTTGTCCCCTCTGTGTATAGTTAGGGTGTGGAAACCATTGGTATAGTTTTCATTTCGAAGACAAATCAAAAGAAAACACGCTCCTCGTTTCTTAAGTGGGTTTGTTTCTGGAAGCTTCACTAGAATTTTCTGATTAAAATTTCAGTCATCTGAAAAGATATTTTCTCTGTTATAAACTGTAGAGCAGAAGATAGGATTCTACACACCAGAAGAAATAAGTGTCATCAGGTACAGATAATATTATTTTGAGGGCTTTAATACAACTCTTTGTAGTCCACACAAAATACAGAATGGCTAAATTTTAAATAGTACTGGCATAAGCTAATGTCTGAAGTTACTCTTAATGCTTGTGTTCATTAAGTATCATGAAGCTTTAAAATAGAAGGCCCTATTTTTAGCCCAGACTCTAAACAGAAATAGCTGCTTATTAGATGTCTGACATTATTCCGAGACTGCTGCCTGTAATTGTTCATTTAATCCTCACTACAAAATTTGAAAGGAGGTCCTAATAGTATCTCCATTTTGTGGTAAAGAAGCTAAGACACAAAAGAATTGGAGAAGCCACCTGGATCACAGGTAGATGATGGGAGATGTAACCTCCTGTCACCAGGGGCTGTAAGTGTAGCCACAAAGACTCCTGCTGTTAGAACCGTGAATGAAGCCCCCGTGTCAAGAGCCTGAAAGTGGAAAATATAATGGTGAGTGAAATAAACCAGACTCGCAGGCTTGACTCCCGTACAGTATCCCTCATCTGAGTGAGGCAAAATACAAACAAAAGAAAAGGGTAAACAATGGATACAAAAAGGCAAAGGGTTAGATATAAGCTAATAGGTGAAGGGTCCAAGGGAAAGAGAAGAGGACAAAGGGGGAGGGGAATGGGAATCCAGAGGAATAATGATACCTTAAAAACAAGAGCCTAATAACCCAAAATTAAAACAGTGACACATACACGAGGTACTACAGTAACTTTATGTAGTTGTGACTTAACGCTGCATCTGTGTGGTTGTTTACATTGCTCATTGTCGTACGCAAAAGGCATAATGTATCGCGGTCTGTAAGCTTGTGTAATAGCCTGTAAGTTTGTGTAATTTGGGATAAATTTTAATAAAAATCTATTTTAAAAAAAAGCCCAGAGGTACCATTCTGCATCCTGTGGACAGCGAGCGTGGCTTGGCCCCCAGCATCCAGTCCAGTCCTCTCCTCTCCTCCAGTGCTTTTGTCCAGTCCAGAATCCAGTCCACTGGGAATTACATTTCCCAGACTCCTGTGCAACCAGGTTCTGGATACTAATTTGGTTTCTTCGTGTAGTTGCATTTGCACAAGATCGGGAAGTGAAACGCAGGGATTTTCCTGCCCAAATATGCCCTTGAGAAATGGAGCTTTTCTCCAGTGGTGTCATGTGCCCACTCACTACGCTCCTGGGCATCGGCAGACAGTAATGTGGCCACCAGTCGTCGCCAGACCTTCTCTGTGGCCGCTGGCTGGTCATCATCTTTCTGGGAGGAGAGGCAATTGCCATGGCTTGGACAGCAGCTCCTGTCCTGAGTTCGTGTCCTCCGCAGGTCTCTGGGTGGTCTTTCTGAGTGAGACATGGGCAGAAGCCTTGTTAGGAGCCACTTAGGCAGGTTATTCTGGGGCCATTTCCAGAGACCCCACCCACAGCCCATCTCTCGAGTACTGACTTCCCTTCATTAAATTTACTTCTCCACAAAATATTTAGTCATTCTGTTTGCTGCAGCTGGCCCTGCCAGTAACTTGGATTCCTAGACAAAGACTAGAAACTCTCCCAACCAGTGATGATAAACACCTTGTAAAAGAAGTTGACTTCCCAAGAGAGCTGATCCAGGCGAGAATACAGTGGTATTTTCTTGTGTGATATTTGTGGTTAAGCAGTGTTATTATTAGTGTCAGGGAAAGGAGTACTTATGGATTAATAGCCAAACCCTTACCATGTGTCCTGCTTAAATGTATACAGCAAAAATATATCCCTTCCTCTTTTAAAATGTTTTATTTTGCCATTTTCATTGTTTTGGTTTTTTTCTGGTTCTACGCATCCCATTCTCTTCTCATTTGTGTTCCCATGGTTCCATCATACTTAAGCCATTTTTATACTTTCTATATCCTAATGAAATTTTGTGTTTTCTTGAATCAGTTCTCAAGTATATTAGCAACTTCCTGAGAATCCAAGTCCTGTGTTGTTGGCCAATGTAGCCCTAACACGATGCCTGCAAAGGTGCAAATACGTAACACAAATTATTCCACACAGGACTGAACATCCCACTCCAGTGTCACAGTGTGTGAGCATCTGACCATGATTATTAAAGTGAACATCCGGGTGATCAGAGCAGACATATTTAGGTAAATACTGCCTCTTGGAGAACCACCATAATGAGGCAAATTTCTACCTGGGTACGAGACTTTGTATCTGTACTGAAGACCCGGGGAGCTAAGAAAATATTATGCGTCTTTGCAGAAATGAAGCAATTACTGTAAAAGAGGTATTATGCAATCATCTTCGGAGCCCAAACAGGAAGCTCCTAGCAGGCTGCGAATATAAAGACAGGTAAATTTTACAAACAAGTGACTTTCCGAAGTGTGCAAACAGTTCTTGCTGTAACAAAGCAGAGATGCTATCGCAGTCCCCTGGCATGTTTACAAAGAAAGGGCATCCAAAATTGTGCGGTCAACATGGCAGTTTGCATGTACGTTTCCCAGGTGTCTCCTTTATTCCTCCCTGTAAAGCTGAAGCCCTAATTGCCCCTCTCTTGACAGATGAGGAATGTGGACTTGACTTCAAGCTCAGGCCTCTCTGAACTTCCTCACCGCCGGCCTCCTCAGTCCCACTCACTGCAGGATGTGGACCCCAGGCTATCTTAGGAGGAGAAGGGACAACTATGACCCTTCTCCCCATCTGGGGAGCGGGGGGCTCTGGGCTGCCCCCAGAAACCCTTGTTAAGGTTGTCTCTCAGGCTCTGTCTTGGATTTGAACTCTCAAAATTTAGTTTTTCCCACAGCTTCAGATTCAGCTATCTCAGTCGACTACTTTGTGGGGGAAAACTACAAAGTCCCGTCGCAGATCAAATTTCTATCTCTGTCTTCATCTGCACTGAAAGGGCGGGGTCTGAAATCAAGGCGGTGAAAGTGACTTTGGTCTTCTAGGATCTGTCCTTTCCGAGAATACAGCTCTTCTCTCTGTGCACCAGCTTTAAGATGGAGATTGATGGGTTGCAAAGCGACGCGAAGAGACACAACAAGGCCAAAAGCGCACAATTACCCACCAGCTGAGCTTGGGGTATCCAGGCACCAGCCCTACACACCCAGCCCTCCAACACGCACCTTCATTTTCTGCCCTCGTGGCTTTTCTCTCCTGGACCACCCTGTTGGCCTCGTTCTTTGTCCCTCTCTCTTACAGCACTCTGTTCTCTTCTCCCTCGTATCTCTTATCACAAATTACAGTGGTACATTTATTTCTTTATTTCAGCCATTTGCAAGCTCTAGTTCAGAAGGCACCACATTAATTTCACCCAAGAAGACAGCCCCCACACCTTCCCAGCATCTGGTGAACGATGAGTCTCAGCTGGAATGAATGAGTGACGTCTGGGTTCATGACGGGTGAATGAATGAGTTTCATGTGGTGCCGAGAGACAAGACGATACAGGGTGGCGTCTGTGAGGACAGGACCGCAGATGGAAAGAGCGATGGGACATTTTCTGTGTCCTATCTTCAGTCTCAAATGGGGCAGCTTTAGGAGGAACGCTTTCATACTGAAACTTTACACATTAAGAAGTATTAAAAAGTGAAAAGAACCGTCAGTGCAGCAGATAGCTCTGTTTTTGGATGTATTCAAAAACCAGCTAGATGACCACTTGCCGGAAGTGTTAGGCAGGGAGAAGATTCCCACACTAGGGAGGGCTGGTCCTGCTTGCGTCCTCAGAAGTCCCAGCTCTGTGACTCTGGTTCCAGGCGCTTTGCCTTCTGTTAAAACAGGAATGGCATCCTTTCCTTTGCTCTTTGCTTTTCTTTTCTAAATCTGCTGTTGACTGATGCATTTCTCTGCATTGCTTTCTTCTTCTGTGGATATAGATGAAGTCTTATCTGAGAACTTTCTGGACTATAAGAACCGCGGAGTCAATGGTTCTCATCGGGGACAGATCATCTGGAAGATTGATGCCAGCTCTTACTTTGTAGAACGTGAGTACTTTTACCATTTTTGTTGCTCAACGGATATGGTGGAAGCAGAACTCGGTTGCTTTATTCTTTGTTCTCGTGGATGGTCTCCCCTTAAAAATGTGCCATGTAAAAGAGAGAGGTAGATTTAGCGATACCTTTAAGAAGATTTTCAGGACTGAGTAGTCAGCTCTAGAAAAGTTGAGTAACAGTCATCCAAACCAGCTGGAGGACCAGTCCTTGAACACCAAAGAAAACTTAGGTTCATGTTCATAAGACTCTGGACTTAGGACACTTGACTTTCACTCCGTGGTTCCTCCAAGTGGTCTCCAATTTTGCCATAATTGATTGAGACTGTGTCTTCTCAACATGCGTCCTGTCTTTCAGTTTTTCTTTTGCCTAACCCAGTCTTTCGAGGCTCCTTGCCATGGCCCGAGCACGTTGGCAGCATTTCACATTTGGCCCTGGCCTTTGACTCTTACCACAAATCTGCAGGATGGGGATGATAGTGGTATCTAATATGACCTTGTTGATCTACTCACCTTTCTGTATGTATAAACTCGGTGTCCTGCATTTTGCTGAGATATTTTCTAAGATTTTCTTCCATCTTTGAAAATAAGTCATTTTCATAGTTATGGCAGGATTTTTCCATTGGTCCCCATACTGATGTATGGCTCGTTGCATGAGGAAAACCTGTCTAGGACTCATTTTTGCCGTCTGAAGGACTTCACGGGTGACCATTTGTTCACAAGTCCTTGTTTTCCCCGTGGGTATGGGAGAGTGATTTCCTAGACAAACTCTTTCATGCTCTTTGTGGCTCTTAGAAGGTATTTATTCTTTCAGGATAGCAGGTCTGGAAGGACATGTTTTAGGGGCCCAGTTCTCAGAGGAAAAAAAAATGTATATATATATATGATATATCTTTAGAGATATATATATATGTTTATTTATTTATATGTTTATAAAAGATATGTATCTTTATAAATATATGGAATCTGGAATTATCATTGTACTATAACTTGTGGGCTAAGAAAAACTATATTCTGTAATATGGTTTGCTTCCATTTTCATTTACTCTCATTTTTATTCATTCACTTGATAAACAGTTTGTAAGACCTACTATATTCCAGGGACTACTGATTTGCAGATAAAAGGCCCCATGTATGCCCACCAGGGACTTACAGTATCTCTGCTCCCAGAAATAACACTGTCTTAGTTACTTTCCTGTTGCTGGTACAAAATATCCAACACAGACAATTTAAAGGAGGAGAGATTTACTTTGGCTCACGGTTTCGGCCCATGATCACCCACTCCAAGGCAGAAACAGCATGGCAGAGGGCATAGCAGAAGAAAAGGTGCTCAGCCACCATGGCAGACAGGAAGCAGAGAGAGAACAGAACAGCCTGGGAAGGAGATAGACCCTCCAGGTCAAGCCACCCATGGCCACCTCCAACCATGCTCCACCTCCTAACAGGGCATCCAGCTACTGACCTCCTCAGTAGGTGATCCGGAGATATCCACAGTAGCCGTGACCCAGTCACTCCCACACATGTGAGAATGGGGGGGGCATTTTAGTTCTAAACCATAACAAACACTAGCACTCTTTTGTGTTGGCTCATGCAGAATGAATAACAACCAAGACATTTGTGCTGTTGGGCAGAGTGGGAACATGATTTTACAAGAGATGGGTGTAGAGATAGACACAATAAATTTCCTAATAAGAGAATTCTTTTTCCTTAATGTATGTCTCCCTGACTCTAGCTTTTCTCCCTCTAATCCACTTCTACACTCATAGCAGACAAAATTCCTTAACCCAGTTCTGCTACCATCTTCCCCAAAGCTTCCTGGCTCTTTTGCCTCTGCATTGCCTGAGACCTCTCTGTCCAGTTGCCCAGGCGCCCTGTGCCTCTATGTCCCCAACTGGATGTTTTGCCCTGGTCATGCTGGTCTCTCCCCCAACAGACAGCATCATTTACCAAAAGGAACACGAACTTGGCCTGGGTGTAAAGGTGACTACAACAAGCGGTACCTCATACAAACTTCCTAAATCTCAATAAAAACAAAAAGGATAAACACTTGAATTAGCAATGATTGCTCAACATCATAATTAATGGTACACATCACCTTACACTGGAAGTTTGGCAAGACCTTTTCCTCTCCTATCCAGGGCCTATATTCTTCCTTTGGGTCATAATTAATTTAGAAATAGGCACAAGGACCCACTTTAGGGCCAAAGTACAGTAGCAGCAAGTTCGCGTTATAAATTAATTCATCAATAACGCCATTTGCTTCGAGGTAGTCTTTAAAGATTTCTATGAAATAGAGAAAATTTTCTGTACACTTATCTCAAATAAAATGTCATCTCATACAATTGCCTTTCATCAGCAGTATGAAATCACATCTTTAATTTTTTAGACAGACATTAGAATAGAAAACCAGCTCTGTGAAATGTATAAACATAGTCATAATTGAGAGCAAACATATTCAAACTTGCTTTAGGAGCAGTAGTATCCCATGAAAAAACAAATGGTTGGCAAACAGTATGTTCAAGATAACTGAAGGTCGAACATTCTGGAAAGATGGCTTTTTAAAAACGTGCTTGTGTAAACTCGAGAATGGTCTGGTTTTTAGGATACTTATTGGAGTAGCAGTGTCTCATTTTTTGGGAAAATGGATGAAATTAAATGAGAAGGGTGAATATTTACGTCTTACATCTACATGAAATGAATGACCAGCACATTAAGAAGGCGTTATTCTATAGTAATGTAATAATTTGTCAAACTACTTAAATTGACAGATTTGTCAAAAGTAAAAAATTCACCAAGACAAAGCTTGAGTGAGCTCGCCGATGATTAGAATATTAACTCAGAGCACACGTATAAATCAAATAAATTAAAATGTTGCAATGAAGTACAGCTTAAGGAGTTTGAATGCACTAAAATTGTATATTATATGCTACATAAGTTTGTATTTTTTATGTATAATCATTTGCATTTTCAAAAATGTATGATTGGAAATGTGCCAAATTAATAAGTAGGGGGAGACGGGGTGCTGTAAACGTTCTCATATTGCTTTTATTAGTGCATTAAGGCACCAGTGGTCTTCTGACTATTATAAAAACCCAGAATCCAGGCCATTACCTGGAAGGTTACAGAAGTTTTTGTTATGATCCAAAAATAAGATTCTTTGCAGTCTTTGCAGTCTCCTGGCTGAGATAAACACATTAATCTAATTAGTACACTGTAGTCTCTTAAAATTAAAAATAATTTTGCCAACATTAAACATTGGCCAGATTTTAAAGATGCAAGTACAACAGAAGGTCACTCTTTCTACCATGGGATTAAATTAAAATAATAACATAAAATGAAAATTTCCTTTCCTTTTTGTCCTTAACGATTTCCCTTTGTTATTTCTTTTCATGAGAGTGGTGATGTATTGCATACGACCTGGAGTCTATAATGTTTTAATAGTACGTTTCTTTGGGGGTTATGATTCAATTGAGAAGAAGGTAATTGCTGTTGATTCATACTGTTTCTTAAATGACCTGACTAATAAGATTTTGAAAATACCACTAAGTAAGAAGCATTCTAAACAAATATTTTCTGCACTCCCCAAGGAGTTATATACATGATAAAATATACAAGAATGTAAGTAAAGTCAGAATCATTTCTTCTTCCCAGCCATGATTTTTCCCTAGTGGGCACCTGGGATTTGACTGTAGTAATAATGCTATAATAAGACTTAGAGATACAAATTTAACACTGATAAAGACTAAACTGACAAAATTTTAACTTTACCCATCCTGGTAAAATATTACAACAGTGAAGTGTATTGTTATAGTCATTCATTTCCCCCCGTCCTAGGGATCGAACCTAGGGCCTTCACACTGAGCAACACTCTCAGCCCTTTGTTATTTCGAGATGCAATCTCACTAAATTGCTAAATTGCCCAAGATGGGTTTGAACTTGGAATCCTCCTGCCTCAGCCTCCCAGACTGCTGGGACTCTGGGTGTGTGCCACCACGCCCAGCTTCAATTATTACTTTTTAGCACCTGCAGTTTGCCTCAGCTGGCCAGCCTCAAGCTTTTGGGAGCTAGCATAGTCCTTGGCCATCATGTAGTCCTATCAGGGAGGGTGGGGCTTGGGTTGGCCGGAAACACCTGGGAGGCGAGGTTATTCTAGAGGAGAGGCGTTCTTGTCCCAACCACTGGCCCGAGTCTGCTCTGTGTCTCCCTCTTCATCAGATTCTAGCAGGAAGAACTGAGTGGTGTGGTGGGAACCACAGCTGGCTACAGCCCAAGGAGCCTGGGGCGTCCTTCTCTCCCCACTCCTGTGTTCCGGTCAGCATGGTGGCCCCTGCCCTCTCACAGCTGCCAGGGGGACACAAGAGGCTGGAGCCGCATGCCCGGGGTGGCCCGCCTCAGTGTCTGCCTCTGGTCACCACCACCGTCCCCTGACCCTGCCTCTCTGCCTGGGGTGAAAATCTGATCTACATTCACTCCTGTTTGTCCGAAGAACGTCCCTCAGACCTCTTTCCAGCACATTGTTTCCAAATCCTTTGCCATTGTGCCATCCGTTAGTCCTTCCGGCGGCCACAACAAAATGCTTTACACTAGATCAACCCCACAGAATAGAAAAGTATTTCTCAAATTTCTGGAGCCGGGAAATCCAGGATCAAGTTGCCAGCAGATTCAGCCTCTTTCAAAGACAGCCTTTCTGTTCTGTCCGGGAGATCAAAGTGGGTAGGGCATGCCCTTCAGCCTCTTTTGTTTTATTGTTTGTTTTGTTCTGAAAGTTTCTAGTTATGTAATTCAGGCTGACCTTGAACTCACTATGTA
>PVJO010034223.1:0-11201 GCA_004026905.1 Hystrix cristata | reverse complement strand
TTCTCAGCCCTAAATATCCTCTTTCACCTATTTCCCTCCAGTTGTATTGTGTAGCCTTAACACCGAGGGGAAAGAAAGTTTGGTTTATACAATGCCTCCTATAATGTTGAGCACAACTGATAATAAATGAATGAATAAAATACTACCTTGGGTATTACTTTTGTCTCAAAGGTTATTTCTAGCTTATATTAAAATATGCAGATGATTATCTTTAAAAAGTGGCTTTGAGAAAACTGTGTTGCTGCAGGTCACATATCGAGAACATGGGACCTAGGCCAGGTGGCATAGTCTGGAGTCAGCGCACTGTGACAATGAAAGTATAAGTTCTTTCTGAGTATGTCAGAATTCTTTATATTCCATCTTTCCTGTACCTTTTAATCTTTTTCTTGTTTTATTTTAAAAGCCATCATCACCTTTAACACACATGTTTTATCTTCTTTGGTTATAGAATTATCACTTAAAATCCAAGTGATGATCAAAAATCCTATCTATGAGTCTGGTATAGATGAGCTCATAATTATACAAAATTATCGAATTATTTTTCTTCATAGTATCTTACTTGATCGACATATTTTTTTCTTCTTAAAAAGATATTTGAAAAATGAAAAAGATAAGGGGTAATACAAGCATTCCTGATCAAAGTAAAAGCCCAACTACTTGATGACCTCATCTTCTAAAAAAAAATATGGAAAAAGAACAGCAAATTATACAGAGTAAGTAGAAGAAAGACATAAATGTAAAACCAGACATCAATTAAATATGAGAACAGGACAGGAAAAAAAAGACAGACAAATCAAAGAAACCAGAAACTCCTTTGAACATTTATAAGAACCTCGCTAGACTGATTTTTCACAAAGGAGAGAGAGAGAGACAGACAGACAGACAGGAGAGGAGAGCGAGAGAAGGAGGATGTGTATGAACGTGTGTCTGAGAAGGGTGCTATTAGGAATGAAAAGTGAGATACCACAATACAACTTTTGTGGCCGTCACAAGGACAAAAAGAATATTATGAACAACCTGGATGTATGGAAAAATTCTCAGTTTCCACAAAGACACTGATTACCAAGAAGGACTTAGTCCCGCAGTGGTAGGTGGTGTGCTGCAGTGGGCTGTAAAACCTCGGGAGGGAGTTGGAAGCTTTCTCTTTTCCACAATCAGGGCTATGACTTAGGTAGCTTGAAATCAGTTGTGGAGCAGCATGAACACCACAGAAGGTGGCAAACACTACAAATGGGAACTCCCCAAATTCTGGCCCACAGAGAAGGTTTGCTTACATGCCACTGTCACGAAGCACTGTCTTTTAGCACTGGCCGGGACATTTGTGGCACACAATTGGTCTTGAAAGAAAACGTACTTGTCACTCAGGGAAGCTAAGAGGGTTGGTGATTTGATGTTGTTTTAAAATGGGAATTGATTAATTCAGTAAAAGGGGCCTAAGGTTGTGAGTTACACTGAGACTTCATATGATTTAAACATATTAAATGAGAAAATAAATTTGTTTGAAGTGAGGGAAATATTTCATAAAGCGATATTGTGCAACATTGTGGATATAGTTAATGCCACTAAATTATACACTTAAAATTGTTGAAGTAAATTTCATGTTGTATATATTTTACTACAATAAAAATATTTAAAAGCAAAAGGAAGGAAGGTAATTGAATTACTTCTAGTTAAATTGTAGATTATACATTAGACTTATAGCTTGGATTGGTGCTGCATATAATGAAATTCTATCTAAAAAAGTAAGTGGGTACTGTTACTACATTTCTGTCTAGGAAGTTGATTCTGAGTTCTTTATTATGAGTTTGGCATCATGGAGTTGCATAAAAACACTGATCATGTGGGTGTTAAAGGACGCAAGGAGACATAAAGATACCAAGTCTCTTTCTCTGTGTCAGATTCCCTTCCTGGGGGCTCCGCTCCCAGGACTGCCCCTCCTGAGCTCTGTACCTGGGCCGTCTCATTTTCTAATAGGGGCACTACCGCAATGTGACCACTGATCTGTGTATTCCCCTCTTTGGCCTTGCAGTTTTGCCTAGTTTGATTACTTGATATAATTATCATCCATCCATGGATATAAAACTACTCTTAAATTCCTTTACTGGCTGTTATGGTCTGTGTCTAGATATCCTCCCAGTGACTCAAGCAGTCATAGGGGAAGTGTTTTCTGAGGTGGCTGGATCGAGAGTGTGGGATTATTAAATTAGTCCACTGATTAGTTGGCATAGTTCTGCTGGGACCAAGGATGTGATGCTAGGATTAAGGGTGCTAGGATTAAGGGTGAGAGTGCTACCCACCCTAAGGGCGGATAGCCTGGATAAAATATAAGGGGCAGAGAGAGACTTGTCTTCCCTTTGCCTGCCTTGCTGCCTTCTGCCTGTCTGCCAGGCCACCCTGCCTTGGACCCAGCCAACTATGAACTGAAACCTCTGTGAACTGTAAGCCAAATAAACCTTTCCCCCTTCATCTTTGGGTGTTGGGTATTTTGTCCCAGCAACACGAGAAAAATAACTAAGATACTGGCAATAGAGTCATAAAAGGACACTAAATTTGTTTATATGTGAATGAAAGTGTTAGAATCTATATGTCATGGTTACTCTTTCTGCCTAACAAACCACCCCTAATTTAGCAATGTAAGACAACAAGAATTTTATTGTGCTCCTGGATTCTGAGGGGCAGGAATTGGGAAAAGAGACAGGATGTAAGGCTGGTCCCTGTTCCATAATGTCTGGAGCCTCTGTTGGGAAGACTCAAATGCCTGGTGCTTTGCTGACCAGAGGCTGGAATTGTACAAGGGCTCATTCATTCAAATAGCTAGATCCTGGGCGTGGAGGACTCAAACACCAAGACTGCCGGCCGGAGCGCCTGTGCTTGGCCTCTCCGTGTACCTTGGCTCCTGGTGGCATGGGAGCTAGCCTCGGGATACATGGTAGTTTAGGACCCATGTGCAGATGTTCCAGCTCACAAGGTAGCAGCTGAATAGTCCTTTCTGACCTAAACTTGGAGGTTGTGTAGCCCATGTTTGTTCCAAGTGAGTCATAAGCTCATGAAGGAGGTGTTTCATAGACTCCTACTTTTTTGGTTGGAGGCAGCATATAATCAAGAATGTGACATTGGAGGTATTTTTGCTGCCATTTAGGGAAAATTTACTCTGCTACTCTGTGATTTCTAGCTACCTTTCTGTTCAGTTATTCAGTTTCCATAATTTAATATGACTCAGGAATACTCGAAATAGAATTCTAGCATTCACCATCCTCACTCTCCTTTATCTTCATCCCTATGGTGGTCTCCATCATTTCAGCCATAAGCTTAGCAGGAGATGGAATGTCAACATTTATAACTACATAGTTTCAATTTTTTGTGTGTTTACTTTTTATGGCTTTCCAGGACTGTAGAGGAAGTGTATTGCTATGACTATAAAGTCTTCCAGCTGGATGTCTCAATGCTTGGGCAAGCAAGACAGAATATAGAAAGAGCATTACTAATCAAATCGATAAGTAAAGTTTAGTTTGACAGAGAATTTGATAATGAAGAAATATTTTCCATTTATTGCAAAGTTAAAGTCTAAAATTAGATTTCAATGAAGATGGTGCTTTGCTAACTCTCATAATAAGCCACTCTCTAAAGAAAATCACATAATATTTTTGTGATTGTGTTTCAAGATGTCCAAATTCTGCTAAGTAGAGTGAAAATGAAGAATAGGATCTTAGAAGACAGAAAAAAAAGGAAAGCTCGTTTGGATTAGGTGAGTCAGGGGAGAGATGTTTGAGTACCTGACATTTACCTGATACCTGAAGATGGTTAATTATAACTAGTGGAATATATTTAGAAAGAGAAGTTTTCTAGGTAGAAGGAAGAATTTTTTGGAGTCCTTGAGTCTGATAAAACTTATTAAATTTTATTTTATTTCAGGAACCGTACAGCGAGAAAATGCTTATGTATTTTAAAATGGAACAGTGAAGTCCTTACATTTATATTATGAACAGATCTCTTCCTGGTCCAACATAGAAAACAGATTAAAGCGGAGCAAAATAGAATTGGTCCTTGTTAAATTCTTTGTGATTATGAAACAAAGCAAAAGAGAAACAAAACAACTCTGGAAATAATTTGTCAAGAAGAAATACAAATTTTTCTAGATTTCCCAATTACTGCACAGAAGTCATTCAACTTATAATGTCACCCGATATGTTCAAAGGGTGGTATGAGTCTCCCTACACACAATACTACAACTAGAAAACTCCCCATGCTGCTTCTCCTTGGCTGCCTCCTGCCTTTGCTTGTAACTATTAATTATATCTCTGGAGAAAGGCCTCTTTTCCAACTGTTGGGATTAGGCATCCTTCAAGTTCCGATGTAAATGCTCTAACCAAGAGCTCCCATCTTCCTCGCACCAGCTTTAGGGCTCTTTTTTCAAATGTTTCTTTTGACATCTTTCTGTTGAGTGCAGAGCTACATTTACTTGTGTAGTGCGTCACTGTGGATTATAGACCCAGCTGCTGGCATTGGGGCTGTCATCTGGTCTGAGGGAGACGCGGCATGTGACAACACTTGGTATTAATTAATTTACAGCTGAAGTTCACATCCTGATACACAATCATCAAAGTTCATAGTTTTCTATTTTTTTAAAGAATGGCTTATTAAAAATCTTTATAATCTATTTCCTATAACCAACTCCCCAGCATGTATCTTTAGTGGTCCATCTACAAATGTTTATTGAATTAAATTTAATTTTAAACTTAAAGGACATACCTTGAATTTATTTTAAAGATGATTAGCGAGGATTTATTAATTTACTTTTCTTATGCCCTCTTTTCTTATTATCATCCTAAAAGATAATTGTTATAGATTAAAAACTACATTGAAATGACAAAGTCATGAAACAAAAGTAAAATCAAATTTAAATTTTATTGTCCTTCCCTATCACTTAATGAAGTGTCAGTTAAAATGGTGCCCTTTTATTAGTTTATCATTTTATCAATCTCTTAATGCCTTTAATTCTGCTTTTATTATTTAAGTATCCTGTTCAGCTGAATCATTAGATTAATTTTGAGTGTAGTTATGCAGTATTGTGTACTACTGCTTGGTGCTTAATATTAAATCAATATATTTAAGGGACTTAAAAAGCAAATTAAAGAATGAGCCATCAAATAATATTCACAAAATGGAAACAATAGAAAATATATTTAAAATAAAATAGGAGGTTTAATTCAGGAAGATGTACTCATACATGTACTAAAAGCACTTAATAGTGTCCCCAGAGCTGTGATTGACGTCACACTTCAATAGAAGTATTTGGGTAGTTTGCATAAGTAATATTTGTAACAATCATGTATCTATCTCATAGTGTCTAATTATAACAGTTATCACCATTCAATTTTTGGATTTTTTATTGATTAAAAACACAGCAACATTCACTGTAGCATAAAAGGAAATGGCTATTTAGTAGAATGAGTACTGAAAAAAGTAATGTAATACGTCATATGACTCAAGACTTCCTGGTTCCCTCAGTCTCAATTATGCAATGGTACATTTTGAACCATTTTTTTATAATGAAGAAAACAATATAAGATTTGTTTTCTTTTGTGGTTAATCATGGTGATAAATTAATTAATCTTACTGTTTTATTTCCTCCTCTTTTCTCACAGATTGCTTGTAAGCATAAGATAATGACAGAATCAACATCATACCTTGTGACTAGCAATGTCTCAAGATTTAGATCAGGGAACTTACTTGCTTATTTGCTTTAAAATTATGGTTATTACTTAGTTTTATTTTTATGTAGGTTGATTGTGGGGATTAGTATATTTGGAGAAAGGATTAAGTATTTTACCTGCTTGCATCAGAAGTGTGTAAAGAGAACTCCTGGCTGATATCAGGTAATAGATAATTACTTTGGCACCTGACCAGAGTGAGGTCCAGCCTTGAATATTTTATTACTTACTAACACAAGGATCATTCAGCTTTTGGGCCGACTCAGATACCTGAAAAACAGCTACTCTGGCACATTTACAACCTGGTGAACAAATTTATGCAATTTTACGTCCCTCTGCTGATTTACCTGGAAAGCCCATTATAAAATAAGTAAGATAATGAACTTACCAGATGAATATCAGTAAATACTTTTGCACGCTGTCACTTTATACTATAACGGAAGAGCTGGCATTTCCTCATTTAGCCCTGTCCATCGTCATGTGATCTAAGTATCAGAGATGTGGCCGCTTTTTTTGGATCGAAAACTTGCCTTGATTAATTTTCCCTTGCATATTTAACCAGAGCACTTTTAACTGGAATCAAGTATTAGCCAGATATCTTCAAATTCATATTTAGCTAAAAGGGTCATAAACGATGTAGATACAATTTAGAGACAGATGAAGTTCAAACCAGAGCAGTTTTTCAGATGCAGTTAGAATTGAGGTAAAGGCTGAAGCTGAGGTTGGAATGAATAAGAAAGGTAGCAAATGGAGGGGCTTTTCTTCTTTTAATATCTTGTACTATTTCTGGGAGGACAATCCAGAGCACTCATCTAGACAGTCTAAGATTCATCAGTAAACCGAAGATGGCTAAACACATACAGTTCATGAGAAATACATAATCGAAACAATCCATAGAGAAGATTGACTTAGAAAGTGACATAGTGTGTATATCAACAGCAGTCGAAAGTCAGCATATGGAAGAAGATAATTAAGATTAGAATCATAGAAAAAATTTAAAAAACATTTACAGACCTCTTAAGATAGGGAAGAAGAGAGTGAAAGGAAAAGAAGGAATGATATAAAAAGTTACAATTTTAAGAAGATGGGTTTAAATTACTTTATTAAGGATTCATTTTTTGGTATCTGTTAATAGGAATAATAATCAAATATTAATCATCTTGTTACTATACAAAAATATAATATGTAATCTTTGGATATCTTTTATAGTAAGATCATCTCTAAATGGCATTCTTGATTTTTATAATTTGCAGATCATTATAAAATAAGCATTAAGAGTAAACCACAGAAGACAAAATTTTGGATTGAGTCTTTGCTTTGCTTAACATTTCAAGACTTTTAACTTTCTATGCTTCAGTTTTCTCATCTGAAAAATGGCATATAATAATATTACCCGACTGTTAGTTGTACTGCATGCTTTAAGTGAGTTAACCCACGTGATGCTCTTGAAGAATGCTTATAATATAGTGTGATCCAAATCTTGTGGTTATTATGTTTGCATGGAGTCTTATAACACTTATTCTCAGTGTTCACTTCTTCAGAATCAAAGACATTATTTTTTCTTTATAAAGAATCTCAGTAAAATTGTAAGTTTTAAGGTATATCCTTTTTATGTTTTATATTTTGAACTGAGGGTCTTGTGGTTTTAAAAAACAAAATATGGGGAGAATGGAGAGAACATTTTGAGGAGTTTCATTGTGTACAACTAGAAACAAAAGCAGATTGTTTCGGGTTTTCAAATAAAAAGTCTTCATGTTATATTTGCCAAAATCAATTTTCTTTAAATCTCTTTGCGCAAGAATAGTGAGGGAAAATGCTGGGATTGAGTTTGATTAGAAATTGAAATAAATCTGCTGAAAATCTGAAATTTGTGTTGGTTTATTGCGTTCTTTCTGTAATCTAACATGCCTGCAGGAGCGATACCGGATGATTAGAATTGCTGGCTTATGAAAGCAGCTGGTGTAGGTTTAACAGTTTAAAACCACGCTGGGAGCAGAAAGCAACATCGCATATGTTTCAGCTTAATCACATGTGCGTTAGCTTAATCTCCTGATATGAGTTGAATTTATTTGGAAAGAGTTAATCAGAAGTCACGATGCAGTCACGTGTGCAACAGCGATTGGCCACAGCCTTCACTGACAAAGAGAAGTACATTATTGAGAAAGTATGTTATATCCAGTTTTTGCTTCTGGAATGCTACATGGAAATAGTGACAGGAAAGTTTTGCCATTTTTCCATAACAGTAGTGAAAATGGCGTGACTTTATACTACTGTCTTTTCTCCTATTATTTCCAGCCAACAAATACTACAAGATAACAGGCTCATGTAAAATACACAGAAATGCAATTTCAGGTCATTCTTACAAAAACTCTGAAGTAGTCACTAAGAAATAAGCTCTAGGTAATAAAATTAAGGACAATGGCTATTAATTTTTTAATCCAGAGTCATCTAAATAATAAGAAATGGGGTTGGCATTTGAATCCACTCTTGTATTACTACCAAACTGTATGCTCTTTCTGTTGTACTTGCCCTTTCTGTTGTTCTCATCATTTTGTGTGTTGCAGGTTTTTAAAATTTCAGCATAATGTTGAAGTCTTTCATAGGCCTGAGCCAGGATATTTCTAAAAGTCAACTCCTCAGAAAAAATAGAATATAGGTTTAAATATATGTTTATATATTTCTACAGCTTAAAGCATTTAGCCTCATAAGAACTCAGTACATTGTCCTTCTTTGTACACATCCTGGTGAGAACTCTTCTGGATTGGTGTCAGTTTAATGATTTAGCATTTGGGAGCCATCACATGGTGCCACAGTGACTTGATTTCTTCTGGCTTTAGTTTAAATCCAGAAAAAAAAAAAAAAACGGAAAAGGATGTGTATAAAGTGACTGTAGCTATGTTAGATTATATTATCTCATTTATTCCTTTTGTAAATTGACTCCTTTTGTAATTGAAATGTGTTCCTATGGTAAATAATTTGATTCTAACTCATAATACATATGATGCTTGAAGATCCTAGAATCCTTGTGATTTATATATTGTGAAGTTGATATGCATTTATTTTTAATCGTTGCCTCTTAGTTAAATAAATATTCAATTAATATTATTTTACTCGCTCATTCTATAAAGTAAAATGTCTTCTGTATTCTCATTCTAAAGTCTGAATATCTGTTTCCACCACAAATTTAATACATTGATAGTCAGTTCCCAAAGAAATAGTACCAAGTGAGAGGATCCTTAGGAGGTTATTAGCTCACCAGAACAGAGTGCTTATGAATGGGATTACCGCCCTTATAAGAGGCCCAAGGGTACTTATCTGCTCCCTTAGGAACTGCAAGAAGACCATCTATGAAGCAGGGCACAAGCCTTCATCAAACACCAACTCTCATAGAGCCATGATCTTGGGGATCCTAGCTTCTGAAACTGGGCAACACACTTCTGTGTTTGTAAATTATCCAGACTAGGGTATTTTGTTATAGCAGCCCAAACAGACTAAGATAACATTTAAATATTTTAATGTCAGCATTTTAAATGTTTAAATATCGTCATTTTATTTAAAACCTTATTTGACTTCATGTAAATTGAATTTGGAAACAATTTGGAATAATAGCATTTAGCCAACTTCCTAAAATTCCCATGTAGTTTTTCAAAGAGCATATGTAGCTAGCATGTGATTTTCTTAATTAAAATTGTACATAAAAATACACATTATTGTAACATAAGTGAAGGTTCTTCAAAGAGCTGTCTCTGTATAGTACATTTTTTATGATTTGACTTGTTTGACCTTATCGTAGATTTTTAATATAGGATTTCTAAGCACCCTTCTTCCACCAGACATTGCTACGTGGATTCAGCTGGTTGGTTCTTTCCAGAAATGACAGTAAAGGGCTAAGTTGTTTCTACTAGTCTAAGGGCAGCGTTATATATGATTTAAATACTCCTAATCTCTGCTCAGGTGACCCCTAAGTTCTGGTTCCTTTGAAAATTCACTCAGCATAATCTTAAACCATATTAAATTTGGAAATAAAAAATGAAACACTCTCAAGAAAAGATCTTTGAAAGGCGCAGCCATCAGCCTGTACTATGCTGACTGAGAACCAAGTGCCAGTGCTCTACCTCCAGGTGTGGTACTGGTGAAGTTACCTACTCAGCCAACCTGTTGAAAATCTGTATTTTCACTTTTAAAAATCTATTTATTAGGAAGGAAAAAGCTTTCACTTAAATACAATTTTACAAATAGTGAAATCTTTTAAAATTGTATTTTAGAGAAAAGTATAGTTTAATTGTCTTAATTTCAGGCCAAAACTGAATTAAATTCCCATGTTGTTTAATATATGAAAGAATCTTAGTAGATCTTTGAAATGTTTTTAAAATGATACCATGGCTACCTTTTAAAAACGCATGACAATTTAAACTGGAATAAACACTTACATCGTGTTGTTGTAGTACAGTTCCAGGTACTGTTCTTGAAGTGTGTACTTACTTCTCACAGCATGTGAAACAGTAGATACTATACTATTCCCAACTGATAAATGAGGAAACAAGTCCAAAGGACTTACACTACTTAATGTAGGCAGCCCGGGGTGAAACTGCAATTCAAACCTAAGCAGCTTTGAAGATACAACCTTTTAGCATTTTTGATGTCAGATATTAAGTAGACTCATTGATCTTTTTTCTATAAGTTTAAATTATTAATTGATAATAAACAGTAAATGGCAGAGCAATCTCTAATGTGGAGATAAAATAGGGGAATGTAGAAATGGACTTTGAATATTCTCCTCTCATCGCTAAGACTTTCTCCACTGTGAGTTTGATGCATTTGGACATCTTTCAGAGCTGCCTTTGTTTTGGTTTCTTGATGGTTGCTTGCCATTTTCTGGCTTTCTGCTTCAGAAGATCAGGTCATCCTTCTCTGCCTGCTGAAAAAGGAGTCCTGCTCACATCAAGGCATTCTGGTTCATGTTGCAAGTACTTTCATTATTTTAAAGAATACCTGGTTATGGTAGGAATTTACAAGTAAGTGTGTCTAATAATAAAACTAGTGCTAGAGATCAATTTGTGAGTTCTTGTGAGGACTAAATGAGCTAATCTACATGCCACAGTTGCACTGTGTGGCGCAGTAAGCCCTTGAATGGTGGCTGTCCGTGTTGTCATTTGGAGGGAGCTTCTGATCAAGTGACTTTGAGTATGCTGGAGTTTACAACAGCCCTTCTTAGAACAATAAAATAAATACATCTGATATTCACATTTTAAAAAAATATTTGTAAAATACTGCTTACTTTTTATAACAGCTTGTAGGCCAATGTTCCATGCAGATCAATTAAGACTTGTAAAGACCTGGACATCATCACCCAAGACTTTTGAGGTACAGTGAGGGAAGATCTAAGAGACTCATATGAATGAAAAACACAGAATGAACAAGCATATCACTATAGTATTATATAGTTTAGGTATTAGATGGGGTTGAAGACAAGGCCAATTGGGGTTGGAG